>JAQQAF010000009.1:24800382-25055382 GCA_029747655.1 Ensete ventricosum
TTTCGTTATACTCTGTGTAGAAGACCCTAGATAATGTAAACAGAAAAATAATAAAACAAATTGAAATAAAATTTAAATTTGTGTGCAAACTCATATATCATGTTCTATAGGCACGAGCTGTGCATCTTGTCCTCTGTTTATGATGTTAAAAGAGATGGACCAACATCGATTAAGCTTAGGGGACACGACGTTGTTGCTTATGCTCCATTAGAAGTTGCCTTCCTACTGCAGCTGCTGCCTTACCTGACGCATCTCTTCAGGTACTTTTTTTTACATGCTAGAAGGCTTGATGGGAATAAAATAAAAATAAATTTTATATATAAATAAATATTAGCAGACCGTTACACACAGTGAAATCAATCAAAAATCACAATCAAATGAACACTAAGATTTACGTGAAAAATCTCTTCAACTCAAAGGGTAAAAACCACAGGATAAACCAGAAAAAATCCACTATCAAAATAATGAATATACAGATCTCAAGGCTTCTTGTCCAAACCAAAACAATAGTCACAAGAGAATCACAGGGATACAAGGACTATAATACTAAGCACAATATCCAAAACCTTCCCAAGTGATCACAGTAAGAATCCACTGCAAACTGATCTAACCTGGGATATGAATAATTGAGAATAGTCTTTTCCTGTCCTTGTCTTCTTCCCTTTCCTGGATCTCTTATTTTCTGGTCTCTATTGTCAATCTGCAGTCTTCTTTCTCTCTCCCATGTTTTCAGTCGCCGTTGCCCTCTTAATCTTAACCCTAGCCACCTATTCTAGGGTTTATGTTAATAATATAAGTGAGATTCTGGGCTATAGGCTTCACTAAAGCCCATTATAGGCTGAATTTGGGTCATCTGCTTAATAACCTCCCCCTTCAGCCCATTAGGGAGGCTGTCTCATGACTCCTCAATGTGAAGTCATGCCGATCAACTGTCGACACATCTCCTTTCTCTCTTTTGGTAAAGTCTTTGTCAACATGTCTGCCCCATTATCATCTGTGTAAATTTTCTGAAGCAGTAACTACTTCTCTTCAAGCATATTTCTGATCCAGTGATATCTGACATCTATATGCTTTGACTTGGAATGAAATGTTGGGTTCTTGCATAAATGTATGGCACTATGACTGTCACAATACACCACATAGTTTTCCTGTTTTAGCCCCAATTCTTGTAAGAATCTTTTCATCCATAACATTTCTTTGCAAACCTCTATAGCAGCAATATATTCTGCCTCTATGGTGGAGAGCAATACACCTTTGCAATTTGGACTGCCATGACATAGCTCCCTCTAAAAAAGTAAGTATAAAACATGATGTAGACTTTCTTGTGTCAATATCTCTTGCCATATCTGCATCTGTGTAACTTATCAACACAGGTGGTCCACCTCCAAAGCTTAAACAAACTTTAGAACTTCCTCTAAGATATCTAAAAATCTACTTCACTTTTGCCCAGTGCTCTTTGCTTGGATTTGCAAGAAATATGCTAGCAACACCAACTGTATATGCGATGTCTGGCCTCGTACATACCATCGCATATATTAAACTTCCAACTACTGAAGCATAAGGAACCTTTTGCATTTTCTCCTTCTCCTCATCACTTGACGGACTCTGCTCTAAGCATAACTTAAAGTGACCTACAAGATGAGAACCAATTGGCTTTGCATTACTCATACTGAACATATCCAATACCTTCTCAATGTATTTCTTCTATGATAACCAAATCTTCCTCTTTCTTCTGTCATGAGAAATATGCATGCCCAGTATTTGTTTTGTTGGCCCCATGTCCTTCATTGCAAAAGACTCACTCAGTTCCTTCTTCAACCTGTTAATCATAGACATATCTTTCCCAAGGATAAGCATATCATCAACATAAAGTAAGAGAATAATAAAATCCTCACCAAACCGCTTGATGTATACATAATGATCTGAAGCTGTTCTTTTGTATTCATTTTCAATCATAAATGAATCAAACTTTTTATATACTGTTTTGGAGCTTGCTTCAGCCCACACAAGCTCTTTCTTAACTTGCAGACAAGATTTCTTTTACCTTTGACTTTGAAGCCTTCTGGTTGCTCCATATAAATTTCCTCATCCAAATCACCATGAAGGAAAGCTATTTTCACATCTAACTGCTCAATCTCCAAGTCTAGGTTAGCAATAATACCAAGAGCAACACGGATAGAAGATATTTTAACAACAGGAGAAAAAATCTCTTCAAAGTCAATACATTTCTTTTGGGTAGCTTTGCTTGTGAAAGCATACATCTGATCTTTTCCATGATGGTGCGATTCATCCTTTCTGTAATTACTTTATGCTGAGGTGTACCAGGAACTGTCAACTCATGCTGGATGTCATATGACCTATAATAATCATTAAATAATCCTATGTACTCACCACCATTATTTGATCTTATGCATTTCAATTATCTTTCTGTTTTCCTTTCAACTCTGGCATGAAATTCCTTGAAGATATTAATAACCTGATCTTTGGTCTTCGAAGCATAGACCCAAACTTTTCTGAAAAAGTCATATATAAAAGAAACAAAATAAAGTGCACCACTAATACTAGGAACATTAACAGATCCACCAGGAGTTTTTGTCCTCAAAGGACTACACACATCTGTATAGACACGGTCCAAGGCATGTATTTTTCTAGATAAAGCAAGACTAACAAAGAAAACTCTATGTTGTTTATAAGCCAAACAATCAATACAAGGGTTCAAATGTGTACCTCTGAGGTCTGGCAATACCTCTCTCTTGGAAAGTTCTTGCAGCCCCTTCTCGCTCATGTGTCCTAATCGCCTATGCCATAACTCTATGCTGAAGTCTTTCTCTGTAGCATTCAACTGCTCACCACAAGCTTTAGCCTGCAATCTGTACAATGTATGACATTTCTTCCCATTAGCTACAATAAGAGAACCCTTACTGAGCTTCCACTGCCCTCTGTGAAATTTGACATCAAAGTCTTCATCATCCAGCCTTCCAACTGAAGTTAAATTCAGCCTTAAGTTAACCACATGCCTTACATCCTTAAGCACCAACTTGCAGCCAAGGTTGATCTTTATATGAATGAATATCTCCTATGCCAATGATGTCTGCTCTGCCATAGTTGCCCATCTTGACAAAACCAAAGTTTCCAGACCTGTAAGTAGTAAATAACTCTCTCCGTGGTGTAGCATGATAAGAAGCACCTGTGTAAATTATCCACTTGAGATCCTATCACACACAAGAAAAAATATCATCAGAAGTAGACAAAATCAAATAATCACTACCTTGCATTGTAGCTGTGATAATCTCTTTTGACTCTGTATGCTCCACTTATTTTCCCTTTTTCTTGTTCTTCTTAGGTTGCTTGCACTGATTCTTATAATATTTTTTCTCACCATAATTGTAGCAAACAATATCTTTCCTTGATCTTGACTTGCTTCTACCTATGCGTGAACCACTTCTATCCTTTGACTTTGACCTTCCTCTATTCTCTGAGACAAGTGCCTGCAAATCAATCTGAGAGGTTGTTGAATTCTTTCTCCTCAACTCCTCATTCAACAAACTGCTTGTTACTTGACTCATGGTGACAACACCATCTGGTGCATAATTACTAAGGGAAAGCACCGGTGTCTCACAACTTTATGGTAAAGAACTGAGAAGTAACAATGCCTGTAACTTATCATCAAGAGACATTTTCATAGAGAATAACTGGTTAGTAATACTCTGCATTTCATTCAAATGCTCAAGAATAGAAGTACCCTTTTTATATTTCAAGTTCACAAGTTTTCTGATCAAGAAAGCTTTGTTGTCAGCCATTTTACTTTCATAAAGACCTTTTAACTTTTTCCAAAGAGAGTAAGCAGAACTTTCAGTAGAAATATGATGAAAGACACTATCATCAAGCCACTGACGAATAAAGCCAATAGTTTTTTGATCATCATCTGTCATAGTTGTGGGCTTTGCACTATCCCCTTGTAAAGGTCCATTCAAATCTTTGCAATACAAGAGATCTTCCATTCTTGGTTTTCATATCATCCTATTATTTTTATTTAAACTAATCATGTGAGAAATATTACCGGCCTCCATGTTCAAATGTAAAAGATTAAATACCACCAAAAATCCTGCTCTGATACTAGTTGATGGGAATAAAATAGAAATAAACTTTGTATACGAATAAATACTAGCAGACTATCACGCACAGTGGAATCAAACAAAAATCATAATCAAATGAACACCAATATTTACGTGGAAAACCCCTTTAACTCAAAGGGTAAAAACCACGGGATAAGCCAGAGAAAATCTACTATCAAAATAATGAATATACAGATCTCAAGGCTTCTTGCCCAAACCAAAGCAACAACCATAAGAGAATCACAGGGATACAAGGACTATAATACTAAGAAAAATATCCAAAACCTTCCCAAGTGATCACAGTAAGAATCCACTGCAAATTGATCTAACTTGAGATGTGAATGATTGAGAATGGTCTTTTCCTGTCCTTATCTTCTTCCCTTTCCTGGATCTCTTATTTTCTGGTCTCTACTGTCAATCTGCAGTCTTCTTTCTCTCTCCCACGTTTTTAGTCGTCGTTGCCCTCTTAATCTCAACCCTAGCCACATAATCTAGGGTTTAGGTTAATATAAGTGAGGTTCTGGGCTATAGGCTTCACTAAAGCCCATTATGGGCTGAATTTGGGCCATCTGCCCAACATCGAGTGGCTCGTGCTTTTGTTGACAGAGCCCAAAAAAAGACGGTGGAGCGGTGGAAATCTCGAATGAATTGCGAGAGAGTAGAAGAGGGTTAGGATATAGAGATACCAGTACTTGTCAATGATTCTGTTAACCTTTTGCACACACTGCAAGCTCTCTAGGTGGAGCAAGACATCATCAATCATTCCGAGGTGCTTGTACCAAAGAGAGCCGAAAACCATGGATCTGTCCCCGGCTCCCTAGTTGACAGATGATAAGGTTGGCATGCGCCTATAGCAATCTCGGAGTCCCTGCTTCCATCCATTGACTGCTCATTGATGTTGGCTGAACCAATGATGATATATCCGTCATCAACTGAAACCAATAGTTTGTAGTAACTAATTTTTTATTTAACATTTAGGAGAAGATTAGGAAGAAGGAAAGAGTATGATAAAGTTAAATCTTATATTTTTCTCTCAATATTTTTTATAATTTTAAAATTTTATATTTTTTATAATCCAAAATATGAGGTTTATATAGTCTTCAAAGATATATTACATTAAGGTCGAAATTCTTATTGACCTCTCGTACTATATCTCAAAATCAAAGTCACCTCTCGTACTTTAAAACTCATCTAAGTGACCCCCCGTACTACGATTTCACATCAAAGTCACCTCTCGTACTTTAAAACTCATCTAAGTGACCCCTCGTACTTTGTCTCAAAATCATCCGTTATATTTTAAAACATGTCAAAGTGACCCCCGTACTATGCCTCAAAATCAAAGTTACCCCTCATATTTTAAAACTCGTCTAAGTGAACCATCGTACTATACCTAAAAATCAAAGTCATCTCTCGTATTTTAAAACTCATCTAAGTGACTCCCTGTACTACGATTTCACATCAAAGTGGACCTCATACTATTCTATTGATGTTAAACAAACTCCTTCTATTAATAAAAAGGGTAACAACATTTACTTTTCAAACTTGGAGGGGTCTATTTGATTTTCTTCAATATAGCTAAACTATGCGAAAAGAACTTAAAAAATCAAAGACACCCCTTGTACTATGATATGTTAATCAAATATACCCCCCGTAATATCATTATTCATGAAATTTATCCCTTGAACGTTAATACAATGATATTAAGTGGTAGAAAAGTCATGAAAAAATTGGTCTTAACTTCCATCATTGTTTGAATTTATTTTACACTTTAAGCTTGATTGATTATAATTTTTATTTATTATACATTTAATTATTTTAAGTAATTAAAAAATTAATCTCCTAAAAATCTTAACGTGTAGGATTGTTACGATTATTTACTTTTTAAGTGTGACTAAATTTTGATTGTACCTCCCCTAAAACTCGAACATATCTCATTTACAATCATTCACATAACCTACAAAGAATAATAATATATAGCTATTTGATTGAAGTATCACAAAGTTAGAAACCTGGCAATTAAACATATCAGATAAACATCTAATGTACCCAACTACTAGTAATCAAACAACTATATCAAGTGGAATGCACATCAATAGTAATCCATCTCATGTACCTAACTCATGAACAAAAAGTGAAATGCATGTAAACATCAATAGTCAACTACTACTAATTATCAATAGTGAACTACTACTAATTATTGCCCTAATCACTTCATTCCTTGGGTCTTGCTTTAGAATGAACTTGCTTCTTCCTTTTATCTAGGGAGAATTTACATTGTCTTGCTGTAGTCTTGATATATGTCTTAGTTGGGCGTCGTTGCTATATTTACATCACAATGAAACCCATTTAGTGGATCTAGTTGTCTCTTTGAGTTGATTTGGATTCCTTCCAAATCACACTCATTTTAGACTCAACCCTAACCTATGACTTAAGGATTACAATCATATATGACCACAAGCTTAATGACCTCACTCCCGCAATCCAACAACCTCCGACATTCCCTGTGATGAGTCTTACGGTCATTCTCCAGCGATCTCCTGGCATGTTCCTGGCAATCTTCCCAATACCTTCGACGAAGTCCTAGCGAACTCCCGACGAGCTCCCACCACATCATCCAAACCTTAGCCCAATGCCTAAGCTTGATCCTGGGTCCATGTCTGATCTAGAACTCCTTTTCATTGTCATAGCTAAACTTGTACGGTGCTAACTATGACTTAATTAATTACAATCATGACTAACAAATCCATTTGAAAACCTTCCCAACTTCTGGCAAGCCTTTCGGCTACCTTTGATAATCTTCTGACGAGTCTCGATCTTCTTCCGGTGAACTCTGTTGCGCCATTCTAGCAAGCTCCCATACCCTTGACAAGCTCCTGACGCACTCCAAACGAGTTCCCAACCGCATCGTCCTCACTCCGGCCCGATGCTTGGACTTGACTTTAGCCAAACCTCTTATTGTAATTTTCTCTCTGTCATAGTTAATCATGCATCAATCAACTCTAACAACACATGTTAGATTAAACACTCATCAATTGATTTCATCATCAAAATGTACCTGACATTGAGGTTGAGACTCCAGTGGTGGTTGACTTAGGCTTGGTTCCAAGTGGGTTGCTTCTATTGCTTCAGCTTGCTTCAATGTCATCCTATGCCGCTTCGTCCTATTTGTAGACCATTGACAATGCGTTGCACGTATGAGATTAGTTATGTTATTTTGGCATCGACGAGCATTATGTCCTTATTGTCCACATAGCCGACACTTATTTGGGTGCCTCAGTTTTGTTCTCATTTGTGATGGTTGCTCCTCACCATTAGCCAGTTTTCTCATTTTTTGGGTCAACCAATCCTTTTGATGAAATGTGGTGGCTCGATAGGGAATCCACCAATAGAAGGCCAATCACTAATATATATAAGTGACAATCTTTAGTAAAGGATCCATAAGTGGATTATATTTTTGAAAGAAAACCTATGATAGATAAAAAAATTATCTAACCAGGCATTGTGTGAACTCTCCCGCTGTAGCATTTCTCTCATATATCCTTATGGTAATAAGGATCTGTGTAATCTTTTGGGGCTTGTCTTTGGAAATATATGGCGACTATGGCATGCTGACAAGGAATACCTGTGAGCCCCCATCTGTTGCAATTGCAGATCCTTATGGTAATAAGGATCTATGTAATCTTCCGGGGCTTGTCTTTGGAAATATATGGCGACTATGACATGCTGACAAGGAATACTTGTTGAGCCCCCATCTGTTGCAATTGCATAATTGTTCACTTAGCTTTACATCATCATCGGTACAAACCATAATCCAATATTTGCATCGCTTCTTATCTTCATCCATATTCTTCAAGATTCTAGGGCATATACCATGGCAATGACCCTCTATTGTGGCTATTTAGGTCTCAATTCTCTTTATCACCATTCTCCTAATCATCTCATACATGGTGATAATCGATTGGTCCTATATTTTTAATATCCAAGAATTGAATGTCTATGCGATGCTACTGACTAACATGTCAGATTTGGGATGCCTAAAATTGGGGAAAAAAGTCAAAGGTAGTAGTGATATATTTTTTTTCCATAAATGAACAAATAAAATATATGAAGGGCAATATACCATATAAAGCCGCTCCTTGATGACCGACGATTGTCTTTTGCTGCTAGTTTTATCCAATGATACGCATCCTCATTAACCTTCTTGATTTGGCTCATGTAGTAACCAAATTCCCTTTTAGTCATCGAGGAGGCTGCTTGCCACACGAGGTCCTTCAAGACTCTACCCTTAAATTGCTTCTTGAAGTTCTCGTACATGTGGCGAACACAAATCCTATGGTTCACACGTGGCACAACCTCTAAAAATGCCTTATGAGCCCCTAAATTAATAATATATACAATATTCTAAGGTTAGTAAATAATTACAACTTATATCACCCAAAGCATGATATTAGGAAGTAGTTTAAAATACCTTCTGTTGATCACTTATGAAATTCCAACCGTGCGCCTCAACTAATCCGATATTGAATAATAGCTCTTCAAGAAACCACTTCTAATTTTCTTTATTTTCTATGCTAGCTACCGCCTATGCTATTAGGAACATCTCACCATTGGCATATATTCCAATAGCTGCTAATAAGACCCCATTGTAATGAGTTTTCAAATGACAACCATCAACTACAATTATAGGCCTACACCCCTCAATAAATCATTGCTTGTATGCAGCCAAATAGTAATAAAAGCAACTGAACCAATTCCCATCATATGGATCAGTTCCAACCTTACATGTGGACCCTTGGTTAATCTCTATGATTATAGATGCATAATCCTTTAGCCTAGAAAAGTGAAATCTATCCTCATCTTAAAGGATCTTTAGAGCCTTCCACTTTGCATGATAGTATTTTTGCTCTGTTATCTCCACATTAAACCTCCATCTCACATCATTCTTAAATGTATTATTAGGCTACCATTTGTCATCCTTCAATGTGGCAAGATACTTCTTGGCTAAGAAAGAACTAGTAATATGGTGATTAATGTCATGGCGACCGCAACTATGTGTGTTAGTCATCGAATTCACTTGAAAACAATTGAGCATAGGATTGGGGTTGGCTCAAATCCTCCACCTACAACCAGCTATCATACAAACTGTAACTACTCTAATACTTTCATTCTTCAAATACTTAAAGTCAAAACCCTCTTGTATATTGTACTCACACAGATAACTTTAAAACCTCTTAACATCACTGAAGTAGCCACCAATATTTAGTGTAAGATTCTCTCCAAAATCATGATCAGAGTTAAACTCTCTGAATGCAAGTTTGCAATAATCCTGACTCTTAAAATCCTAAGGAGGACATAAACTCTCTATGTCATCTTCATATTCAGACGCCACTGTATCAATATTTGGAATGTTAATTTTATAAACACATTCAGGAATATCGATATCCTCACTACTCGACAAGTTATCACTGTTCTCTGTATCCTTTTCGTCTGAGTCACTGTCTAACAAAGCTGGAGTGTCTCTTTCTTCGTGAGGCATTGCTCTATCGAATGAAATATTTTTGTGCATGACTTGCAACTTGTGTTGGGGTCCTACATACAACAAAGTTTCGAGCTATTCCACGCTAATCACCTTTTCCTAGTTTCTGAAGATGCTCATCTTCGGTCCAAGGGACACCTGCTAAATAGTGCACTATTAGTATATTGGTTCTTTGAATTTAATGCAAGACTTCAACAACAAAATCTAAACCTAAATTTTAAACATAAGAAATGTTCTATAGTTTATCACAATTTAGAAGTACCATGAAATAGATGAGACAAGAAACCTGAACCTTCACGCAAACATATAGGAAAAAGCTAAAAACTTACATGGTACGTCAATAGCTAAAAATTGAAGTTCATTTCTGGGAAGTCTTGCTAGTAGTTAAAGATGTAGATATAAAGCAATATGACTCTAAATATTCGTAAAACAAAAAATAAAATTATTGGACCAAGTATTCTCATATTACAGTATGAGGGTCACTTAGATGAGTTTTAAAGTATGAGGGTTGACTTTGATATAAAATTATAGTACATGAGAGTCACCTAAATGAGTTTTAAAGTACAGGGAGTGACTTTGATTTTGAGGTATAGTATGGGAGGTCAATAAGAATTTTGGCCTTAAAAAAATAATAAAAACAACCTAGATCCAAGATGACATGACCTTGCACTCAAAGGTAACTTGTTCTGCATTATGCAAAAGAAGAAGAAAGAATCAACAACAACAACAATGCATAAGAAGAAAGAATACAAAGAAAAAACTAATATGTTCAAAGAATAAACTAATATACTTGTAGTGACCATAAAAAGACTATAGCAAAGTAATCCTTTCCTCTTTAAACTTGTTCTTGATAGAATATACCTCCATACATGCACCACATAGCCCAAGAAAAAATAAAAGGAGTGATAAAAGATTATTAATTTTCTCTTCTGATAAATTGATATGATGTGATACATTAATTTTCTAATGTTCACAATGAGAACTAAGCTACATCAAGCAATTATTTTTGGATACTAGATAAATAAAGTACATATCCTTTTGCAATTTTAGTTATGTTATATGAAAATGCATCAATCATACTTGACCAGCACCATGGAGGGCATACTTCAAACAATGAATGACTAATTGATTCTATTCACCATATGCGGACAAGCTTAGCTACCCATGTTTACAAGGTAATTTAGTTGCTCCATCGTGCAAAAGCTTTCGTTGCAACATTAATAGTTATTTTCTTTCTTTTTGACTTAATTCCTTCTATATTCCCTTTCGTAGTCGATGAATCAAAAGTATCCACAAGCTTATCTCTAGATTCCTTAAGCCCTAGCATACTGTTCGGGAACAAATCCCTTAAAATCCAAAAGAGAAAATTCTCAGATCTGAGCACTGAGAAGTATTCGGATATATACTCGTATAGACAATAGCAAGAACGACCAAGAGATTCAGTTTCTCTAAGATAACCCCAATTTCGAATGGATTTCCAACCAGAAAAAGAGCTATAGCATCAAGAAACAGGAGAAAGGGGAGAAAGAAAGAACGAAAGAAACTGATGTACTCATGGGGATTTGGAGAAGGAAGGGTATGGAGAGGTGTACCTTGGATCGACCACCCTGAGGGGGAGGCAGTTGGAGGCGGTGGTGGGGGATCGGCGGAGGCCGAGCGAGAGGGTTAGGAGGGCGGGGAATGAGCTCCTCTCTTTGGATAGGGGTGGTTTTCTGTTTGACACGAACGCCGATAGAGGTTGGAGAAGAAAGAAAGAGAGGAAAAAATGGATTAGGGCTTTGGGACTATTTAGTTGTGATCCTCAAATAAAAATAATCTCCTAAATTATTTTACCTAACGGCGTAAACTTATTTCTAATAGAGGGGGCTACTTTGATACGAAATCGTAGTATGAGATGTCACTTAGACAAGTTTTAAAGTACGGGGGCTGACTTTAATTTTGAGACATTGTACGAGGGGTCACTTAGACGAGTTTTAAAGTACGGGGGGATGACTTTAATTTTGAGGCATAGTACGGGGGTCACTTAGACAATTTTTAAAGTACGAGGGTGACTTTGATTTTGAGACATAGTATGAGGGGTCACTTAGACGAGTTTTAAAGTATGAGGGGTGACTTTGATTTTGAGGCATAGTATGAGAGGTCACTTAGACAAGTTTTAAAGTACGAGGGGTGACTTTGATTTAGAGGCATAGTACGGGGGGGGGGGGGGGGGGGGGGTCAATAAGAATTTCGGCCTTACATTAATGTACTCAAAATGAATCTCTCTTTCAAGAAATACTTTTAAGAATCAATAGTCAATTTGACTTATATTCCATAAATATTTTCTCTTGATGTAATGAACCTTTCTTGTGATGAAATTAATCTTTTTATGATACTTGAACAAGTTTATTTCCAACATTCGCCCCCCCTTAAACTTGTTCCATCCAAATGTCAAGTTTCTTTCGAAATTATTGAAATATGTCAAATTTGAGAGGTTTTGTAAGTATATCAGTCATTTGTTCACTTGTCTTGACATGATGTAGCTCAACTTCTTTGTTTTTGACATGATCTCCTATAAAATAAAATCTTGTGTCGATATGCTTCGATCTTTCATGGTAAACTAGATTCTTGGCTAAGGTAATAGCTAATTTATTATCAACATAAATCTTGGTTGACTTCTCTTATGCCATATAAAGTTTCTGAAGTAATCTTCTTAGTCATATTGAATGACAAACACAAGAAGTTGTGGCTATATATTCTGCTTCATAACTTGATAGTGTAATGATATGTTATTTTTTCAAATACAAAGTAAATGTAGCTCCACCAAAAGAAAATACAAATCCAGTTGTACTCTTTGGATGGTCATAGCTTCCAGCCCAATCACTATATCCAATAAGCTCTAACCTTTTAGATGATGAGTAGAACATTCCATACTCAATTGTTCCTTTAATATATCATAAAATTCTTTT
This sequence comes from Ensete ventricosum, assembly GCA_029747655.1. Taxonomy (NCBI): domain Eukaryota; kingdom Viridiplantae; phylum Streptophyta; class Magnoliopsida; order Zingiberales; family Musaceae; genus Ensete; species Ensete ventricosum. Next base: position 24,812,982 of record JAQQAF010000009.1, read on the forward strand.
AGTGATATTTAAATGAGAAGTCTTAGGAACTTCCATATATTTACTTATTAAACTAACTTTAAATAGTATATCAGGTTGAGTGCATGTCAAATATCTTAGACATCCAACTAGACTTTTAAAATAAGTTGGATTAATGTATTTACCTTCACCTTTGATAGGACTCCAACAGGGTTGGGTCCTACTCAACCAAGTAGCAACTAATAAAAACACTTTGAGATTGTAATAAACCCCACCTAGCCGCCTCTATCCTATAAAAAAGAGTGGCTAGGGTTTATATTTGGGGCCTTAAGGCTTTCTAGTCACCGCCCCCTTTACTAGGCTGGTCGTCTAGGGTTTCTAGCAAGGGCGCATGGTTGTGCAACCCCCTTAGGCCGCCACCCACCTTAACAGGGCAAGTCGACTAAATGAAGGGTAAAAGGGAGAATTCACTTAGGTAGCAACTCCTAGGTCTAGGGTTTGGAGCCTTATATAAGTTTGTAGCCTCCACCTCTTTTGAATAAGCAAGATTATCTTTTTAATTCAACCTTGTGGCCGACTTCTAGGAGGGTGGAACCCCTATAGCGTTCCAAGGGTTGATCCCCCTCAGATCAAATCTCTATAGAATTCCTCTGGGGTTCTATCATATGATATTAGAGTAGCGATCTTGCTGCCATCTTTGTCACCTCTATCAGCCAAGCAATTGCCACAATTGCTTTTGACGTTGTCGTCTCCACTATCATCTCTTGCTACATATCAAATCAATCTACTGCTGCCACCACCAATTACACTAGAAATATGGTATTTCCCTATCACCAATACCTTTTGCTACTGCAATTTTTCATCTACCAAATACCAAAAAGAACTTCCTATCTATCCCTTGCTGTGAATTCCTTCCGTCACAAAAGTGATCATCTTTGTTAACAAAGAATTGCTGTAGAAAATTTCAACCGAATATAATGCTTTGAATCGATCTATTTGGCATCTTTTTTGGACGAATTTTTTCACATGTCTCATAGATCATTGTGGCTTTCATCTGTGAATGATCTATTGTGGAATTCATCTTTGAAACAATTCTTATGCTACTGTAAATTTTTGTCACAAATCACTAAAATTTTTCGATGAGAATTCTGCCATCGCATCTTGCACCGGTTTCCTTACTGTTATGCTGCCAAAATTTCGTTAATCCAAATTATTATTACTGCTACCATTTGAACCAAAATTTTGCAATTGAAATTCTCTATAATTTTCTTGGGTTTTTTCTGGAATTTACGTCGAGAAACTGCTGCTTCTTCGATGGCAATTCTACTTTTACAAGGCAACATATACTGCAGCGAACTTCATCGAATTCTATCAGGTTTTCGTTATCATATCTTCTAGATCTGAAACCCTCTTTCCCTAACCTTCACCCCCTACTATCATATCCCCAAAAACCGACCAAATCGCAACCAAAACAACACCAAAATCAGCCACAAAATCGTAGCCTATACATCCACAGATCCACCCACTTTTCGACCACAACTTTCCGAACCGACATATGCCCTTAGCCCATCAACAAAAAGGAGATCTTAACATTACAGATCTGGAGGCTTACACTATGGCATTATAGGAGGCCATCAATGCAAAATTTGAAGCCTTCAAGACCCGAATGGAGGAGAAGATATAATCTCTTTTTGTCGAACTCAGTTTGGGCCGACCACCGAGCCCAAAGAAATCACATCAAGGTGAGAGCTCTAATCGAAGATATGATTTCCAGGAGAGAGGAGGCTCTATGGCCGACCCCTATAATCCACGCATGAGGGTGGACTTCCCAAGATGGGAAGAAGGAGACTTGATTGGTTGGATCTCGTGTATGGAGCGTTAATTTCGGTACCATAAAATCGCGGATGCATCAATGGTGGATATTACGGCTATTTATCTTGAGGGGGATGTCATACAGTGGTTTGATTGGTTTAAGCACACCCATGGAGTCCTCTCGTGGTGACAATTCAAAAAGGACTATTGATCCGCCTTGGACCAACCAACTACGAGAACATTGATGGACAACTAGCAAAGATCCGACAAACCTCTACCATCCAAGACTATCAAACAACGTTTGAAAGATTATCTAATCAAACTCGTGATTAGTTTAAAAAATAGCTACTGGGGACTTCTATTGAGGGTTTGAAGTCGGAGATCCAAGGAGAAGTTAAAGCGCGACAATCATATGTTGAATCTTGGATTTTGATGATGAAATCAATTGATGCATGATTAACTATGATAGAGAGAAAATTACAATAAGAGGTTTGGCTAAAGTTCAAGTCTAGGCATCGGGCCGGAGTGAGGACGATGCAATTGGGAACTCGCTTGGAGTGCATCGGGAGCTTGCCAAGGGTATGGGAGCTTGCTAGAATGACGTAATAGAGTTCACCGGAAGAAAATCGAGACTCGTTAGAAGATTATCGAGGGTAGCCGAAAGGCTTGCCAGAAGTTGGGAAGGTTTTCAAATGGATTTATTGGTCATGATTGTAATTAATTAAGTCATAGTTAGCATCATACAGGTTTAGCTATGACAATGAAAAGGAGTTATAGACCAGACATGGACCCAGGATCAAGCTTAGGCATTAGGCTAAGGTTTGGATGATGTGGTGGGAGCTTGCCGGGAGTTCGCTAGGACTTCGCCGAAGGTATTGGGAAGATCGCTAGCGGGAGATCGCTGGAGAATGAAATGAGTGTGATTTGGAAGGAATCCAAATCAACTCAAAGAGGCAACTAGATCCACTAAATGGGTTTCATTGAGCTCAGGTTGAGCTCAATTAGTTGACTAGAGGATTGGTCAACATAAGGTTCAAGTTAGAATTCGAAAAGTGGTGGGAACCACTTTTCTAGAAATTCCAACGACTGAACTGCTGGTGAGCGGTAGGTGTACCGCCACTGCCCAAGTTTTCGGGGGGCTGACGATGGCTGAACCACCCATACCCTAGATCAGGGGTGCTTTCGGCGGCTACGTCGTTGGAGCCGGTGGGTGAACCGCCCGTACCTAGATTTTTGAAATGAGTTTAAATTTTGGCTCCAAATTCTGAAGTCATTTGGGGCCTATAAATATCCCAAGTTTTCTTACATTCTATACAATAATTTTAGAGATTATATTCTAAGAAAAAATTATGTGTGAATTGTAAGAGAAGGAAAGGGGAAGGGAGTGAGCTTAGAGATAGAAAAATTCTTGAAGTCTCCCTTGTAAGCTCAAGTTGTAAGGGTTTGGTCTTTACCCAAAGAAGATTGGTAGTAGACGTCGGTGTGCCTTAAGGAGGAGGACTCGAGAGTGGAAGTAGGTCGATTGGTGCCGAACCACTATAATTGTGAGTGTTCTTGTTTCATTTACTACTTACAATTGTCGAGTTCTTAATTATTTTCAACAAAATACCAATAGACGCTTCTGATTCTATTTACTTTTGAAAGCAAGGTTTCAAGTCAAGCACTTCACTTACGACGTTGCTTATCTTTTTATTCGGATTAGCTTGTTCCTTCTTGAGTCATTTTTAAGTAAGAAACTTAGCATTTTTTTTAATCATTCACTTGTTTTACTTGAACGAAAAGCTTTGGATTTTTCTATCTTGCTTCAAGCGAAAAGTTTTTTGTTAAAATGATAATTTACTCTTGCACTAATTCACCCACTTAGTGCCATTTGATCATAACAATTGGTATTAGAGTAAAGTCTTACTCCTTGGACTAAACACCCACTAGAGTAAATGACTTTTTTTGGCATGAATGAGGTCAATACATTACAAGTTTTATTCAATGGGACGGACTACACATCTTGGAAAATTCGCATGCATATTTTTTTTTACTTCAATAGAGCTTGATTTGTGGTGTATTATTGAAAAAGGTTTTCAGAAGTCATTCAATCCAATAAATTATTGGAATGATTATGAAAAATAAATGTTTTCATTGAATGCAAGTTTATGAATATTTTATATTGTGCACTAGATAAAAATGAATTTGATCGGGTTTCTTATTTTGATTCGGCTTCGATATATGACATACATTAGAAATGACACATGAAAGCACAACTAAATCAAGTGAATCATTAAATAAAAAGACTTGCATAAATGAACTTAAAGAACACTTTCCAAAGAACATGAAGGAATTTGAACTAAGCATGACATATGACTAATTGAGTGAAAATCTCAAGTGATGAGGACTTTGAACCTTTAACAAATGAACTGGATAAATTAATAAACATAAATAATAAAAATGATCTTAAAATCATAGACAAGAACTCTTGCTATGAATGTAAAAAGCCAAGACACTCCGAAGATGAAGAGCACAATCAAAAGGAAGTGGAGAATATCATGCTTATGACCATCAACAATGATGCAAGTGATTCCTCCAAAGTCTCATTTACTTTTGATGAATTAGTTAATGCTTTTCATGAGCTTTATGATGAATTTAGAATGATTAGCAAGTCTTATAAATTACTTAAGAAAGAGCATACTTTTTTAGTTAGTAAATTTAAATAAATGCATAATACATCACCATCATACAATTAATGCACTAAAGATGAAACCTTGAATAATGTATTGACATCATGTTTTTCTTGTTCTAAGTATGAGCCACTAGAGGTAATTAAACAAAAAATGACATACTACAATAAAATAAAAAAAGGCTTAATATAGACAATGAGTCTCTAAACATGATCCATGTTGATAAGGGTCATGTTCATAAGGAAAGTATTGGCATTATGAGTAAGACTCATCAAAAGCCAACTATCGTCATTAGAAGACCCATATTACACTCTTTGCTTAAAAATAGATATAATTTTTGTGGTAAATATGGACGCTATACTTATAAGTATTTATTTAAAAATTATAGTCCACATAAATTAATTTAGGTTCCTAATGGAACCATAAACAACCTTAAGCCATTAGAGAAAATGGGAAGAACATATCATAGAGGACTTAAACTCAAATAGATACCTAAATCAAAGCCTCCCATAATATAAAGTTACCTCCTAACAAGGCTAAGAGTGTTGGGAAACCTCAGCGGGTGCATCACATGAGCAGTAAAAATTAAAACAAAAATTAATTTCCCACGCAGATCAAATCGTCGTGCAAGAGATTGGGGTCACGAGAAAAAACTGTAAAAATAAAAAAAATCACGATGTGTAAGAGATTGATTTTACCTAGGGAGATCGTATATCCCTATATTCCAGATCCGGATGGAGAAGATGAAGGAGGTCAAGCGTCCTCCTCTCTAGCGGTATCCACACGATAGATCTCTACAGCGAAACTCCTCCAATCTGATCTTGCAACTCTTGCTCAGAGGGAGGGAGGAGAATAGGAGGTGGTGGTTAAAGCTGCCGCCTATCAACCATGAGTCTCCCCTGCTATTTATAGAGAGCCACCAAAACCCTAGGGCTCCTTCCTTAATGGGTATTGAATCTCCATCCAATAACCCACTAACCTTATATTATTGGATCTCTATCCAATAATCTCCTTAGGCCTATAATTGGGCCTTAATCAAGGAGCCCATCAACATAGGGTCTCATCTAATGAGAATATGGGCTAATTGGATCTTCATCGAATCCTCTATTCGCTGCAGCATCCACCATATGTATGTGACCCTCTAGGCCCGATACCAAGCAAGCCATGAGTCACTCCCATCAGAACTCCTTCTGATATAGTGAATTATTATCCCCATAATAATTCACTCGACTTATCGACTATGGACGTACTAGGCCACTACGCCATATTCCCTAGACGGTACAGGGGGGATCAAATCCATCGGACCTGCCTGTCCACAGTTACCATGTATCTATAATCCCTCATCCAAATAATATCCTAGAGATCATATATTGGACATGGTACTGTCAGGTCACATACGGAATCAGTTTATCTTGCCCTATTCGGATTCTACCGGAGAACTTCTCTCTCAATCCGAATGACCCTGGCCAGGGATTTGTCTGAGCAAGCACATATGAGATATTCCTCTCGTGATATCGAGAGTGGATGATCCTCTATTGACACTTAATTGCCTTCGTAAGGTTGGCTACCAATCTCGATAACCAGTTGTACCAGATCTAGAACTTTCTAAACCTGTAAGTCTGGTATCAAAGAAAGGAGTACTCATACAAGGCATCCTTAGTGTCTCAAATCTAAGGACTAGTTACACAATTGAGACTATGGAATCACTGTCTAATATTAGGTATCATTAACCATATAACAATCCATAAGCGGATCAATCAGCAAACTCATTCTCTAATAAGCACATGTATTATATCCTTAGTGTCTCTACACAAGTGGATATGAGACCAACCGCCTCCATCATATGGACGGGTATATAGTACACTGATCTGTCCGGTTATCTCAATGTCCCTCTCGAGTAACCTATGACCGGGATTATATAGGATCTGTGTTTGAATGTGAATCGATCTCATTATCGTGATCTCATCACGATCCAATTCCCATTGCACAGAACCAAGGACATCACAATATATATGCAACAAATAATATAATGGGAGAATATCCCAATATTAATTATAAGCAAAAAGATTACGTAGTGTGTCATACGTACCATCACTCACGTGATTGGCTTGCAGGGCACTTGTAACCAGCAATCTCCCACTTGACCAAAAGTCAATCACCTATGTGTCTGATCCCCATCAGACCCTTGTGACGCTCAAATATAATCTGAGCTAGTGGTTTCGTCAGTGGATCTGCAATGTTATCTTTGAATGGAACTATTTTCATTGCTATATCTTTTTGGGTCATGATCGCTCTAATAAGATGGAACCTCCTCAGAACAATTATGTTGAGACCTGAGTTCCTTTGTTAGAGTTATCGGCTTGTCGTTGTCATAATATATGGGAGTCAGCTCCACGCTGCTTGGTATGACTCTCAAATCCTTGATGAACTTCTTCATCCACACCTGCTGCTTCTATTGCAGCAATGTATTCTACCTTTGTGGTCGAGTCAGCAGTAGTATCTTGCTTGGAACTCTTCCAACTTACTACGCCTCTATTCAGGGTGAAAACATACCCTGAATTTGACTTGCTATCATCAATGTTGGACTTAAAACTTGGGTTTGTGTAGCCCTCAACCTGGAGGCTACCTCCTTCATATAACAGTAAAAGATCCTTAGTCATTCTCAAGTACTTAAGGATACACTTTACTGCCTTCCAGTGTTCTAAACCTGGATCTACCTGATACTTGCTCGTGACACTTAAAGCATGTGCTATATCAGTCCTAGTACATAGCATCGCATAAATGTTAGACCCTATAGCTGAGGCATAAGGTATCTTATTCAAGTATGTCCTTTCTTCAAGAGTCTTTGGGGACATACTCCTAGAAAGTGATATTCCATGTCTCATCAGTATGAGACCTCTCTTGGAATTTTTCATGCCAAACCTTTTGACAATGGAGTCTATGTACCTAGACTAGGACAAGCCAAACATCTTTTTGGATCTGTCTCTATTGATCTGGATCCCCAAATATAGGATGCTTCCCCTAAGTCTTTCATGGAGAAGTTTCTAGATAGCCAAGCCTTTATTGTGGAGATCATTCCTACATCATTCCCAATGATTAGGATGTCATCCACATATAGCATCAAGAAAGTGATAGCACTTCCACTTGCCTTCCTGTACACACAAGGCTCATCTTTGTTCTTAACGAAGTCATAAGATCTGATCATCTCATCAAATCTTATGTTCCAACTTTGGGAAGCTTGTTTCAATCCATAAATGGATCTAAGCAACCTGCACACTTTATCTGGACTCTCTTTGGATATAAATCTCTCTGGTTGAATCATATACACCTCTTCCTCGAGGTTACCATTAAGGAATGTCGTTTTGACATCCATCTGCCAGATCTCAAAGTCATAGTGTGCTGCAATGGTCAAAATAATTCTAATGTACTTAAACATAGCTACAGGTGAAAAGGTTTTGTCATAGTCAACTCATTGTCTTTGACGATATCCTTTAGCTACCAACCTTGCTTTATAGGTCTCTACCTTTCCATCCACTCTGATCTTCTTCTTGAAGATCCATTTGCAATCGACGGGTACAATACCCTCAGGTGCATCCACAAGGTTCCAAACCTTGTTAGAGTACATAGAATCCATCTCAGAATTCATGGCTTCTTGCCACTTCCCGGAGTCTATACTCATAATAGCCTCATCGTAGGTCTGAGGATCAACATCCTGAGAGTCATCTCCACTGATATATCCTACATATCTTTCAGGAGGGTGAGATACTCTATTAGACCTATGTAAAGTTGAACTTGTGTGTTAGGTTCCTGAATAGACTCGGGCTCTGGAATGGTGCTTGAGCTAGGTTCTCCAACCTCGCGCAATTCTATCTCACTCCTACTGTTTCCACTAAGAATGTGTTCCTTCTCAAGGAACACAGCTCTCTTGGCAACAAAGATATTTTGGTCCTCGGGATGATAGCAATAATACCCACAAGTTTCCTTTGGGTATCTCACGAATGTGCACCATTCTGTCCTTAATTCCAACTTATCGGGGTTGTGTCTTCTAACGTGGGTAGGACAACCCCAAATCTTAACAATCTTAAGATTGGGCTTCTTTCCTTTCCATATCTCATATGGTGTAGACACTACCGACTTTGATGGAACTTTATTCAGAAGGTAAGCTGCAGTCTCTAGGGCATACCCCAGAATGAAATGGGTAGGTCAATGAAACTCATCATGGATCGCACCATGTCTAACAGCGTGCGGTTCCTCCTTTCTGATACACTATTGAGCTGAGGTGTATAAGGAGGTGTCCACTAAGATAGAATCCTATTGTCCCTGAGGAAATGGGTGAACTCTGTACTCAAGTACTCTCCTCCTTGATCTGATCGAAGAGTCTTAATACTTTTTCCAATTTGGTTCTCTACCTCATTCTTATATTTTCTGAATTTCTCAAAGGCCTCAGATTTGTACTTCATTAAGTACACGTGTCCATACCTAGAGAAATCATCAGTGAATGTAATAAAGTATGAGTAACCTCCTATAGCTTGAGTCAACATGGGACCACATACATCACTGTATATGAGTTCCAATAACTCGGTGGCTCTCTGTCCAATTCCACTAAAAGGAGAGTTGGTCATCTTCCCACGAAGGCAAGGTTCACAAGTTGCATATGACTCATAGCAACTTTTTGAATCCTTCCCTCATGTATATGACCTAGCCTATAATATCATAGATTTGCATTATTCATCTCATCTCTTTCCCTCTTAGACATATTTATATTCATGATGTGTGGAGAAGTGTCTACCACATATAAGTCATTTACAAGGGTCCCTCTAGTGATGATATTATCATCCATAATTATTGAATAATTATTATTCTTAAAAACTAATTTATATCCACTAATTGTCAAACCAGAGATGGATATAATATTTTTCATAATAGAGAGAACAAAATAGCATATATCCAATACAATGATAGCTCCACCAGGCAGATGTAGGGTGACCTCCCCAACAGTAACTGCAGCAACTCTTGCTCCATTGCCCATCTTGAGGTCCATCTCGCCTCTAGCCAATCTCCTAGGTCTTGCCAGAACCTGCAATGAATTGTAGATATGATAAACACTCCCGGTATCCAATACCCATGTGTTATCATGAAAATCTGACAAGTGGAGACTGATCATGAATATACCTGAAGCTTCTCCAAGCTTCTGTCTCGCCTTCTCTGTAAGGTAGTCCTTGCAGTTCCTCTTCCAATGTCCGTCTTGATCACAGTGGAAGCATTGTCCTTTGTCCTTTCCCGGGTATTTCTTGGCAACCTTTGCCTTACCTGATCTTTCTTTTCCCTTGCCCTTCTTAAGGGTCTTGCTGGCCTTCCTTTTCTTTTTGGTCTCACCAATATAGAGAATTGACTTCTCCTTCTTGATGGCACTCTCAACTTTCCTCAACATATTGAGGAGCTCAGGGAGAGTCACCTCAAACTTGCTCATGTTAAAATTCATGATAAAGTGAGAAAAGGAATCTGGTAGGGACTGAAGTATAAGATCAACTTACAGGTTATCCTTAGGACTATTCCTAGACCTGTGAGTTTCTCGATCCACTCTATCATTTCTAGAACATGGTTCTCAACCGATGTCCCTTCTGTCATCCTGATTTGGAAGAGTTTCTTAGATATCTCATATCTTTGAGTTCTTCCCTATTTCTCAAACAGTTGGCGGAGATGAAGAAGGATAGAATCTGCAGCCATGCTCTCATGTTGTCTTTATAACTCAAGAGCCATGGAGGCCAATATGTAATATTTTGCCAATGAGGAATCATTTATATACTTCATATAGCGAGCAATCTCATCCTTACTTATCCTTTCCTCTAGCGTGGGCACAATCATGTTAAGGACATATACGATTTTCTCTTCCGTGAGAATAATTCTCAAATTACGAAGCTTTTGGGCCAATGAGGCAATTGGCATCAAGTATGCCATATAGGGGTTTTGCAAGCGACAAATAAGATATAGTGTAAATTAAATAACATGCAGATTTTACAAAAAAATACTAATTAAGATATGGACTTCTATCTTAATGTACTCCCACTATTTTCTTAGTGAATCATGCGACACCCTCGACACGTGAGACGGAAGTCTCTGGTAGACTCCTAGTGGGGATCGTGATCCAATTAGAGTCTTAGTGCAACCTCGAGGGACTCGACCAATTACGCTAAGCCCAAAAGGTAGGCAACTCTTGCCAATCATAACTCCTTATGATTCCCATCACGTTCGGCCTCCGAATCATCATGGTCTCGAGGAACTCGACCAACCATGATATTCAGTTAAGTCATCACCATCGTTACAAGATGAGTCTGATTGGATGATATGCCCTCGAGGGACTCGACCAAGCATACCATGTCCTCAGGTCACCGGTGACATCTCTATGTCATAGGCATGAACTCGATCACGTAGATAGGTGAGCCTCGAGGGACTCGACCAACTTAACCTATGTCGTGATTCAATTTCTTTCTATAATGGAAGGCCACATGGGTCAATCTTATTGCCTCATGCTTACCGACTTAATATTATCATAGGAGGGGTTTTTATTTCGTATCGGTCTCCTAATATGTCGTGTCACACACATACATATTTAATATATATCTACATCGTATGCAAATATATATATACATATATCTAGTAGGTGTATAACACATCACATATGCAAGCCACACCAAATGATCATGAGCCATCACCTAATATAATTAAGCCCGAGCCAATGGGCCTAATCTCTCACAATAAGATCTATGTGTGCATTGGCGTATCTCCATGCCCTGTGATTGTTGATCTCGTCATCATCGGTTCCGTCGGATTGTCACATCACCATGCGTCGTAATCTCCCGCCACGGCATCGTAGGTCCCGTTGAAACCTCCACGCTCCTGCTGCGCCTGTCCATGTAATTACAAATAATCATAGGCATGCAGGCCCAACAATAAACGAGAAAAAAAACGCAGGCTCACAGGCCCCAATAATAATAATAATCATAATTACACACACAACACATGGCTCATGATCATCCATCCACGTCATATATCACATGTACATCACATTATATGTAGGATTACTATATATATATAATAATTAATTAAATTATTTAATTAATTATTTTTTTGAAAATCAGGATATGCTCAAAATTGCCAGAACTATTAAGGGTATTTTTATAATTCTGGATGATAGGACAATCCTCGAAATTTTTAGAATTGTCAAATAGTATTTTTGAAATTCTATACATGAGGATAGTCCTCAAAATTTTTAGAATTATTGAGGGTATTTTTGGTATTCTGGATGAGAGGATAGTCCTCGGAATTTCTAAAAATGTTGAGAGTGTTTTCGGTATTCTAGATGAGAGGACAGTCCTCGAAATTTTTAAAAATATTGAGGGCATTTAAGGAATTCTGTATAAAGGGGACAGAGCTGGAATTTCTTAAATTATAAGGGCATAACCATCTTTTTCTCAAACAGATGCCCTAGCCCTCCTTCACCCTCACTGCGCCGTCGTCGCCGCTGCCCCTTTGCGGTCGGTAGCCGCCCTGCCAAGGGGCGGCCACCCCTACAACCGGTGTTATCGCCCCTGCTGGCGACAGGGCTGGCCGCTGGCGGCAACCCCTTGCTGGCTAGCCGCTGCCGGCTGGCCCTTGCGAGCTGGCCGCTGGCAATCGCCCCTATGGGCTGGCCGCTAGCAGTCGCCCCTGTGGGCTGGCCGTAACCGGCGTGGCCAGCCCCCTCTGCATGCAGACAACATGCATGTGGCCACCCCTCCCTCGCAGGCAATGCCTACTTTCGCTACCAATCGCTGCAACAAGTGCGTAGAACAGTTCTATGCGATTCAATCTCATCACAAACATTTTAAAACCAATTTTTCGCACGAAATCCTTGGCTCTGATACCACTGTTGAGAAACCTCAATGGGTACATCACATGCGCAGCAAAAATGAAAACAAAAATTGGTTTCCCACGCAGATCAAATCATCATGCAAAAGATTGGGGTGGCGAGAAAAAACCGCAGAAACTGAAAAAATCACAATGTGTGAGAGATTGATTTTACCTAGGGAGATCGTATATCTCTCTATTCCAGATCCGGATGGAGAAGATGAAGGAGGTCAAGCGTCCTCCTCTCTAGCGGTATCCACACGATGGATCTTTACAGCAAAACTCCTCCAATCTGATCTTGCAACTCTTGCTCAGAGGGAGGGAAGAGAATAGGAGGTGGTGGCTAAAGCTGCAGCCTATCTACCATGAGTCTCCCCTCCTATTTATAGAGAGCCACCAAAACCCTAGGGCTCCTTCCTTAATGGGTATTGGATCTCCATCCAATAACCCACTAACCTTGCATTAGTGGATCTCTATCCAATAATCTCCTTAGGACTATAATTGGGCCTTAATCAAGGAGCCCATCAACATAGAGTCTCATCTAATGAGAATAGGGGCTAATTAGATATTCATCCAATCCTCTATTTGCTGAAGCATCCATCATATCTGTGTGACCCTCTAGGCCCGATACCGAGTTGGTTGTGAGTCACTCCCATCAGAACTCTTTCTGATATAGTGAATTATTATCCGCATAATAATTCACTCGACTCATCGACTATGGACATACTATGCCACTATGCCATAGTCCCAGACGATACAGGGGGGATTAAATCCATCAGACCTGTCTGTCCACAGTGACCATGTATCTATAATCCCTCATCCAAATAATATCCCAGAGATTGTATATTGGATATTGTACTGTCAGGTCACATACGGAATCAGTTCGTCTTGCTCTATTCAGATTCTACTGGAGAACTTCTCTCTCAATCTGAATGACCCTGGCCAGGGATTTGTCTGAGTAAGCACATATGGGATATTTCTCTCGTGATACCGAGAGTGGATGATCCTCTATTGACACTTAATTACCTTCGTAAGGTTGGCTACCAATCTCGATAACCAACTGTACCAGATCTGAAACTTTCTAAACCTATAAGTCTGGCATCAAAGAAAGGAGTACTCATACAGGGCATCCTTGGTATCTCAAGTCTAAGGACCAAATACACAACTCGGACTATAGAATCGCTATCTGACATTAGGTATCATTAACCATATAGTATTCCATAAGCGGATCAATCAGTGAACTCATTCTCTAATGAGCACCTGTATTATATCTTTAGTGTCTCCACATAAGTGGCAATGAGACCAGCCGCCTCCATCATATGGACGGGTATATAGTACACCGATCTGTGCGGTTATCTCAATGTCCCTCTCGAGTAACCTATGACCGAGATTATTTGGGATCTGTATTTAAATGTGAATCGATCTCATTATCGTGATCTCATCACGATCTGATTCCCATTGCACAGAACCAAAGACATCATAATATATATGCAACAAATAATATAATGTGAGAATATACCAATATTAATCATAAGCAAAAAGATTATGCAATGTGTCACACGTGCCATCACTCACGTGATTGGCTTGTAGGGCACCTATAACCAGCAAGGAGCACTATGTAATGTTTTGAAAATAGATACTCAAGGCACATGACTTGAGATCTAATACTCTTTCAAAGCTCACTAGCCTAAGTAATAAAAAAAATAAAAAAACTATTAAAATAAAATCATTGATAATGAATTTTTGGATAACTCATTAATCTTGATTGCTCTAACTTTTGCATGCTAGTACAAAAATGAATTAGAGATTTTACCTAAATTTAAATTTATGAAAGAAAGATTTTGATGATGATTATTGTTGACTGATAGAATTTTAGCATAGAACATTATAAAAAGGGGATCATGCTTTTCTTTCTAGTGATTTTGAAAAATTATATTGATCATGAAAATTACATGTTTTATGATAAAGGAACAAAATGTTAGACTTAAATCTAATGCTTAAGACAAATCTTATGTATGCTTTTAAAAAACAATAATGTATATATTGATGATTTTCGTATTGTTTTTTTTATTTTGATTGAAGATGCTTTATATTCAATGAAACTATACTTGATGATTTAATGATGCATAGTGATCATGCTTAATGAGTTTATATTTCAAATTATGCATGTTGATCTTTGTGATTTATGGCTTATTGATCTTCGCTATAGTTAAAGTTTTTTTTCAGTTTTAAATAATGATGCATGTTTCTATTTGGCTTAAAAGACAAAGACAAGCTTGTATGAAATAAAAAAAGAATCAATTTTTCTTGAAAATTTTTCTATGTTATAAATTTTTCAAAAAGAGATTAATGAATCGATTATGTTATTTTTTATGAATCTCTTGAACCATGAAAGTGATGATTTGAATTTGAATAAGTTTTTATCCAAATCATATTATTGATTCATTGATTGTTATAAATTGAGATTTATTATGAGTCAAGATTTTTCATCCTTTGTACTCCTATGATTCCTTTGGCTATTCACTAAAAAGGAGACATATCCTAATAAACCATGATATGCTACTTGACATCTTGTTAATTTATGACTTAAAGTTTTGTTATGTATTATTCCCCTTTCTTTTTTCTTCTTACAATGACAAAGGGGGGAAAGAAAATTACTAGCATTTCAAGAGATCGATGAGTCTATTTATTTCATCTTGAATCTTCTGAAAGTGATTTTGATGATTTTGATTATATGAAATTGAATGAGTTTTTACATATATCATGATTTTGATTCCTCCTAATTATAACTTGAAATCTTTTATGAATCATAATATCTTATTATGTGTTTTCATATTATTTAAAAGAATATTTTTTATATAAATCATGGTCTTGACAACTTGAGTTTTCTTATGCATGAATCAAGATATTTTATTTGTTTTTCCTATGATTTGTCTCTTGATATTTATAATTTGTCTTTATGAATTGTATATCTCATCACCATGTTAATTTTTCCTGATATATTTCATGTGATGATTTGAAAAATGATGTAATGGAAAAAGTTTTACACTATTGTAACCATCCCTTCTTTTTGATAATGACAAATGGGGAGCAAAACTTGCCAGCTTGCTCATCTCAAAAGAGAAGCAAGAAGTGCTAATTTTGCTTAACCTCACATTCTCAAAAACATGCTAACCTTCATACTTCAAAGAGAAGTAACACTAAAATTGTTAGCTTGAATATTACAAAGAAAGTAAAAATTTGCTAGCTTGCACTTCTCAAAAGAGAAGAAAGAACTCACTAGCTTGCATGTTATAAAGTGATGAAAAATTTACTAAATTGCTATGCTTTTATATCTCAAAAACTTGCTAATTGTACTTCTCTTTTTTGTTGATGACAAAGGGGGAGAAGGTATGATGATGTGAAATTATGTATGACGATCATGCATGCAATGATGATTTTAAAAATATAGATGATGATTTGGAATAATACATGTAATCCTCAACTTGGACTTTTGAGGATTTTATTATGATGATATGATGTATTGCATATGATGTGATTAAAATAGTTTCAATTTGGACTTTTGAGCTTATCTTAATATTCTTTTTGAAATTTATTAAGAGCTCTTCTTAATAATGTAATGCTTTCACAACTCCTCCCTTGTTTCTCTCCTCATTATTTACAAAAGGGATGAAAATTCTATAATGCATATTCTATATTACTAAGGGGGAGTAATGTCGTCATGTGCTTTGAAATAGTTAATTATATATTTCACATATTTGTTGATGACAAAGGGGGAAAAATGGACATGGATGACAGATGGATATTGATGCATATACTTGGATATTGATGCGTTACTTCTTTTTGAAATTCATGATTCGATGACTTGATACAAATTCTTATTGAAATTTGCTTGGAATATGATTTATTTTATGATACTTGAATTCAAGAGGGTATGGTTCTCTTGAATTTAAAGTTTTCTTCATTGTGACATAAATTTAGGGGGAGTTAGGATTAACTTCTGTCATCAATTGATTGTCATCATTAAAAATGGAGAGATTGTTGAATCTTGGATTTTGATGATGAAATCAATTGATAAGTGTTTAATCTAACATGTGTTGTTGGAGTTGATTGATGCAAAATTAACTATGACAAAGAGAAAATTACAATTAGAGGTTTGGCCAAAGTCAAGTCCAGGCATCGGGCCAGAGTAAGGACGATGCTGTTGGGAACTCGCTTGGAGTGCACTGGGAGCTTGCCGAGGGTATCGAGAGTCTGCCAGAATAGCACAAGGGAGTTCGCCAGAAGATTTTTGAGGGTAGCCGAAAGACATGCCGGGAGTTGAGAATGTTTTCAAGTGGATTTATTGGTCATGATTGTAATTAATTAAGTCATAGTTATCATTGTGCAGGTTTAACCACGACGGTGAAAAGGAGTTACAAACCAGACATGGATCCAGGATCAAGCTTAGGCATTGGGCCACGGTTTGGACGATGCAGTAGGAGCTCGTCGGGAGTCCGCTAGGACTTCACCGAAGATATCGAGAAGATCGTTAGGAACACGTCGAGAGATCACTGGAGAATGACCGTGAGACTCATCGCAGGGAATATCGGAGGTTATCGGATTACGGAAGTGAGGTCTTTAAGCTTGGTGGTCATGTATGATTGTAATCCTTAAGTCATAGGTTAAGTTGAGTATGAAATGAGTGTGATTTGGAAGGAATCCATATCAACTCAAAGATGCAACCATGTCCACTAAATGGGTTTGATTGAGCTTAGGTTGAGCTCAATTAGTTGACCAGAGGATTGGTCAACATAAGGTTCAAGTCATAATTCGAAAAGTGGAGGGAACCACTTTTATGGAAATTTCAACAGCTGAACCATCAATGAGCGGTAGGTGTATCACCACCGCCCAGGTTTTTGGGCGGTTGAACAGCCCAGGATGGCGGGTGAACCGCCCGTACCCTAGATTCAGAGGTACTTTCGGTGACTGCACCATCGGCGCTGGCGGGTGAACCACTCGTACCCAAATTTTTCGGGTGAGTTTGAATTTTGGCTCCAAATTCTAATGCCATTTGGGGCCTATAAATATCCCAAGTTTTTTTGCATTCTACATAATAATTTTAGGGATTATATGCTATGAAAAAATTGTGTGTGAATTGTAAGAAAAGGAAAAGGGAAAGGGAGTGAGCTTAGAGTTAGAAAAAAATTCTTGAAGTCTCCCTTGTAAGGGTTCGGTCTTCACCCAAAGAAGATCAGTAGTGGACGCAGGTGTGCCTCAAGGAGGAGGACTCGGGAGTGGACGTAGGCTGGTTGGTGCTAAACCACTATAATTATGAGTGTTCTTGTTTCATTTCCTACTTACAATTATCGGGTTCTTAATTTTCAACAAAATACCAATAGATGCTTCCGATTCTACTTATTCTTTGAAAGGAAGGTTTGAAGTCAAGCACTTCATTTATGACATTGCTTATCTTTTTATTCGGATTTGCTTGTTCCTTCTTAAGTCATTTTTAAGCAAGAAACTTAGCATTTTCTTTGAATCATTCACTTTCTTTACTTGAACGAAAAGTTTTTCCTTAAAACTAGAATTTACTCTTGCACTAATTCACCACCATCCCTCCCCCCCCCCCCCCCTCTAGCAATACCAAAGCCCTCAGCCCACTCTATTGTCAATCGAGCCCCCACACCAAAAAAAAATTAATGAGAGAAGAGCTTCAGGAGCGATCTGCGAAGGGTTTGTGTTTGCATTGCGACGAGCCGTGGAGCTATGAACATCACTGTAAAAAGGGGTCACTAATAACTTCCTAAATAGTATGATTGCTACTTGGATGACACTCCATATTGAAGGTTACAGCAAGTTCGACATAAAGGTCGCCGACGATCAAATCCTAAAGTGCGATCAAAGATGCCCGTAGGTGAAAATATTGCTGCAAGACCAAGAGATCAGAGCCGACTTCTTTCTCCTACCTATTGATTATTATGAAGCTGTGCTTGGCATAGAATGGCTAACAATGCTAGGTGACATCTTCTAGAACTTTTCTAAATTGATTATGAAATTATATTGTAAAGGCAAATAGGTCAGTCACCCTACGCGGCAAGTGCGGAAGCCACATCTCCATCATTTCAACGCAACGAACGGAGAAAGTCCTACACAAGGCACACGCTGGTTTTTTGATGCATCTCTAGCAGCAATAAGAGGAGGAGAACATGAAAATTGAAGATCAAAACCTCACCCAATTGCTTGCTGAATTCGTCGATGTTTTTGTTGAACCGTATGGTCTTCCTCCTACCCGACAGCATGATCACAAAATTCCTATTCTTCCGGGCAAACCACCAGCAAACTCTCGGTCGTACCGCTATCATCACCTCTAGAAGGATGAAATTAAAAATATTGTACAAGAGATTCTTAACACAGGGGTGATTCGACCAAGCTATAGATCTGGGTACTACTAAATTCGGGTATGTGAAGAAGATATTCCAAAAACTGCATTCTGAACGCATAACGGACATTATGAATTCTTGGTAATACCTTTTGGACTCACTAATGCTCCTTCCACCTTCCAAAGTCTGATGAATGATATTTTTTGAAGCTTTCTACATAAATTTGTGTTGGTGTCTTTTGATGATATTCTCATTTACAGCCCTTCTCTTGAGACTCACTTTCAGCACTTGTGATTTGTTTTAACGATCATTCGGGAGAATACTCTTTTTGTTAAACAATCAAAGTGTAGCTTCCTATAACAAAAAGTAGAGTACCTTGGGCATATAATATTAGAAGGAGTGGCGGTAAACCTGACAAAAATTGAAGCAATGCAGTGCTGGTCGAAACCTACAAATAAAAAATCGATACGCGGTTTTCTGAACTAATGGGCTGCTACCAAAAGTTTATAAAGGATTATGGGAAGATCAGTGCACCACTCACCTCTCTATTAAAAAAGGATACCTTCTAATGGTCAGACAAAGCCTCCATTGCCTTCGATAGACTTAAGGCAACCATGACGACGACACTAGTGCTTGCGCTACTAGATTTCAGTCTATTCTTCATCATTGAGGCCGACGCATCTAGAGTCAGAATTAGAGCCATCCTAATGCAAGATGGTTGACCACTCGCATATACCAGCAAGGCGTTGTCTCCCTCCCATAAAAAATGTCAATATATGATAAGGAGATGCTCACAATCGTGCAGTTGTAGCGAAGTGGAGACCCTACCTGATCAGCCGATGCTTTCAAATTAAAACCGACCATCGAAGTCTCAAGTACTTTTTGGTGTAGAAGATATCATCTCTTGAGCAGCAAAAATGGGTAACCAAACACCTTGGATTTGATTATGAAATTATTTACAGAAAGGGAAAAGAAAACGTTATTGCATATGTGCTCTCACGGCTACCGGAGCAAGCTAAAATTTCAGCCATCTCCCTTCCTTCCACCGGTTTCCTCGAGGACATTAGGGAGGAATGGAAGAAGAATCCAGAGACCAACAACATCTTAATTAAATTGGAAGAGGATCCAAGTGCAATAGCCCACTACACTTGGGATTCGAAGGATCTACGCTACAAAGGTCGCATTGTGCTGCTTATACTTGACTCCCCTTGCATCAAAATCGTCCTGCACGAAATGCACTCCATACCTTTAGCAGGGCACTCCAGATTTTTGAGAACCTACAAAAGAGTGAAGCAAATTTTTAATTGGAGAGGGATAAAAAAATTATTTCTGAATATGTAGCCCGATGTGATGTATGTCAACAGCAGAAGGGTGAAACAATGGCAAGTCCGAGGAAGCTATAACCTCTACCTATACCGGACTTGGTGTGGACTGACATCTTTATGGATTTCATCGAAGGGCTACCATCTTCCCAAGGTAAAAGCATAATCCTCGTGGTGATTGATCGACTGACGAAATATGCTCATTTTTGGTGCTGTGCGAAATCCCCACACTGCTACTAGCATTACCCAGAATGAAGTAGTAAGCCGACACACATCAGAGCGAAAGAGAGTTTTCAGTAGGAGATTGGATTTATCTTCGCCTACAACCATACAAGTAACTGTCCATCAACACACGAGCCTCCATGAAGCTATCTCCTCGTTTTTATGGGCCTTATCAAATCACAGAGCAAATTGGAGCTGTGGCGTATAAACTTAAATTATCGGAGGATGCTAATATTTACCCTGTCTTCCACGTATCTTGCATGAAGCCCAAGTTGGAGAACATGAGTCAGTCCAGACTCAACTGCCGAGCACCACTGGTAATGGAGAAATTCAAGCCCAATCACAAGCCATCCTTGACTGAAGAATTATGATGCACCGCCGATGACCCTCTACTGAAGTATTGGTGCATTGGAATAATTTATCACCTGAAGATGCCACATATGAATCATATGAGGAGCTAAAGACTCGGTTCCCTTAGTTTATGGAACCTCAGCCTTAAGGACAAGGCTGATTTGAAGAGGGCGGGCTTGATAGGACTCTATCATGGTTGGGTCCTACTCAACCAAGTAGCAACTAATAACAAGCCTATGAGATTGTAATAAACCCCACCTAGTCGCCTTTATCCTATAAATAAGAGTGGCTAGGGTTTATATTTGTTCCTTAGGGCTTCATAATTGTCGCCCCCTTTACTGAGCTGGTGGCTAGGGTTTCTAGCAGGACGCATGGTTGTGCAACCCCCTTAGGCTACCACCCCCCTTACCAGGGCAAGTCGGCTAGATGGAGGGTAAGAGGGAGAATTCACTTAGGAAGCAACCCCCTAGGGCTAGGGTTTGGAGCCCTATATAAGCTTATAGCCTTCACCTCTTTTGAATAAATAAGATCATTTTTAGCCTTGTGGCCGACTTCTAGGAGGGTGAAACCCCTATAGCATTCCAAGGGTTGATCCTCCTCAAAAATCAAATATCCATAGAATTCATATGGAGTTCTATCAACCTTCCTTGTTCAACTTGGTGCCATGTTCAATAGGTGTATCTGTAGGATGCCAATCTACCATAGAGAATTTCTTCAGAACCTCTTTTGCATAATTTTCTTGTGAGAAAAAATTCTTTCATTGTCTTGTATAACTTCAATACCAAGGAAATAAGTCATTTGGCCTACGTTGGTAATCTCAAACTCCTTCTTCATAGAGTGTTTAAAATCTTTAATCATGAAGCTACTTCTGCCTATAAATATTAAATCATCTTCATATAAGTATACAAACATAATATCTCCATCAGAGTTAGATTTTGTATAAACAATAACATGTTCATGTAGACATTTAAAAAAATAATAATAAGCATCTATCTGAGAATTCTATACTCATGGGGCTTATTTAAGCCCATAAAAAGCTTTCTTTAACTTATATACCTTGTCTTCTTATTCATGAATAATAAAACTAGGGGTTGTTGAATATATACATCTTCTTCAAGAACTCCATTAAGAAATGCTGATTTGATATCCATTTGTAAAAATTTTCATTTCATTTAAGCTGTTAGGGAGATAAGTAATCTTACTGTCTCCAATCAAGCAACTGGTGTGAATACTTCTTCATAGTCGATCCCATATTATTTTTTGTATCCTTTTGCAACCAAACGTGCTTTGTATTTTTTTCACCTCTCCTTGTGCATTTCTTTTTGTTTTAAAGATCCACTTAACATCGATCGCTTGGTGATCTTCTTGAAGTTTAGTAAGCTCCCATGCATCATTTTTGTTGATAGCATGAATCTCCTCCTTCATAGCTTGTCTCCAATTTTCTTCTCTACAAGCTTTTTCGAAAGTTAATGGATCATATCTTGTAAAAAGACAAAATAAAGAAAGTTCATCATTGTTAGTATCAATTATTCGAGTCATATCATATAGCTCCTGAATAGGTCTTGTCCTTATAATTGGACTTCTTGAATCATGTGACCTAGCTAATCTTGCTGATGATTCTGGTGAAGCCTCTTTTGTTCTTGTTTATATTATATCATCCACTTCTGACGATATAGCTTTCTTATGTTGTTCATTACTTCTCCAGTCCTAAATCTGTTGTTCATCAAACTCAACATCTCTTGACATTACACCTTTATTTGTGACAGGATTGTAGAGTTTGTAACTGCTAGTTACAGGTGACCTGTAAGCCAATCACGCGAATGATGACACATGTGACACACTGCGTAATCTTTTTGCTTATGATTAATATTGGCATATTCTCACATTATATTATATGTAGCATATATATTGTGATGTCCTTGGTTCTGTGCAATGGGAATCGGATCGTGATGAGATCACGATAATGAGATCGATTCACTTTTAAACACAAATCCTAAATAATCCCGGTCATAGGTTACTCGAGAGGGACATCTAGATAACCAAACAGACCTGTGTACTATATACCCATACATATGATGAAGGCGGCTGGTTTCATAGTCACTTGTGTGAAGACACTAAAGATATAATACAAGTGCTCATTGGAGAATGAGTTCACTGATTGATCCACTTATGGAATGCTGTATGGTTAATGATACCTAATGTCAGACAGTGATTCCCTAGTCCTAGTTGTATATCTGGTCCTTAGACTTGAGATACCAAGGATGCCTTGCATGAGTACTCCATTCTTTCACGCTAGACTTACAGGTTTTGAAAGCTCCAGATCTGATACAGTTGGTTATCGAGATTGGTAGCCAACCTTACGAAGGCAATTGAGTGTCAATAGAGGATCATCCACTCTCGGTATCACGAGAGGAATATCTCATATGTGCTTGCTTAGACAAATCCCTGGCCAGGGTCATTCGGATTGAGAGAGAAGGAGTTCTCCGGTAGAATCTGATTATAGCAAGACAAACTGATTCCGTATGTGACCTGACAGTACCATGTCCAATATACGGTCTCTGAGATATTATTTGGATGAGGGATTATAGATACATGGTAACTGTGGACAAGCAGGTCTGATGGATTTGATCCCCCCTGTACCCTCTAGGGACTATGGCGTAGTGGCCTAGTACGTCCATAGTTGATGAGTCGAGTGAATTATTATGGGGATAATAATTCACTATATCAGAAGGAGTTCTGATGGGAGTAACTCACGGCCAGCTCGGTATCAGGCCTAGAGGGTCAGACACATATGGTGGATGCTTCAGCAAATAGAAGATTGGATGAAGATCCAATTTGCCTCTATTCTCATTAGATTAGACCCTATGCTGATGGGCTCCTTGCTTTAGGCTCAATTAGAGGCCTAAGGAGATTATTGGATAGAGATCCAATAATGCAACGTTAGTGGGTTATTGGATGGAGATCCAATACCCACTAAGGCAGGAGCCCTAGGGTTTTTTCTTGTGGCTCTCTATAAATAGGAGGAGAGACTCTTGGTTGATAGGCTGTAGCTTTAGCCACCACCTCCTATTCTCCTCCCTCCCTCTGAGCAAGAGTTACAAGACTAGTTTGGAGGAGTTTTGTTGCAGAGATCCATTGTGTAGATACCGCTAGAGAGGAGGACGCTTGACCTCCTTCATCTTCTCCATCCGGATCTGGAATACAGGGATATACGATCTCCCTAGGTAAAATCAATCTCTCACACATCGCGATTTTTTGGTTTTTGTGATTTTTCTCGTGACCCCAATCTTTTGCACGACGATTTGATCTGAGTGGGAAACCGATTTTTGTTTTGATTTCCGCTGCGTATGTGATGCACCCGCTGTAGGTTTCCCAACAGTAACCACTAGAATTCTTAGTATAACCTAACAAAAATGCATTTCTAACTTTTATCTTCAAGTTTTGTTCTCTTTTCTTTTGGTATCTTAGCAAATGCAACACTTACAAAAATTCTTAAATAATCAAGTCTTGGTTTTTGTAAGCTTCATACTTCTTCTAGTGTAAAATTACCAATTCACATTGTTGGAAACCTATTTAGCAAATAAACTACATAAGCAATAGCATCTCTCCAAAATTCTTTAGGAATTTTTCTTTCATTTAACATACATCGGACTATATAAAGTATAGTATTATTTTTTCTTTTTGAGTCACCATTTTGTTGAGGTGTGTATGGCATGGTAAATTGATGTAAAAGTCTCTTATTTCTACAAAAACTTTCAAATTTATTTGATGTATATTCACCATCTCTATCTGTTCTTAAACATTTAATCTTACAGCCACTTTGTCTTTCAACTAAGTCTTTAAGTTCTTTGAATTTGTTTAACACTTCTTTCTTTTCCTTTAACATGTGGATCCAAGTTTTGCCACTATGATCATCAATGGAGGTAAGAAAATACATGCTTATTCCAAGTGATATTGGGCTAATAGGGCCACAAACATTCAAGTATACAAGATCAAGTCGATGTCATGCTCTTTTTGTTCTTCTTATTTTGAAAGACTTTCTTTTTTGCATACCCATAACACATACCTCAAATAATTTTGATGGGCAATCAATTCTTGGCATTCCTGTCATCATATTAAACTTCTCTAGAAGTTTTTGCTGGTTACAAGTGCCCTGCAAGCCAATCACGTGATTGATGACATGTGTGACACGCTACATAATCTTTTTGTATTATTATTTATTGGCATATTCTCACATTATATTATCTGTTGAATATATATATATTGTGATGTCCTTATTTTTATGCAATGGAAATCAGATTATGATGAAATCATGATAATAAGACCGATTCACATTTAAACAGATCCTAAATAATTCTGGTCATAGGTTACTCAAGAGGGACATCGAGACAACCGGATAGATCAATATGCTATATACCTGTCTATATGATGGAGGCGACTAGTCTCATAGCCACAACTGTGGAGACACTAAGGATACAATACAAGTGCTCATTGGAGAATGAGTTCACTGATTGAAATACTTACGGAATGCTATATGGTTAATAATGCTTGATGTCAGACAGCGATATTGTAGTCTCAGTTATGTATCTGGTCCTTAGACTTGAGACACCAAAGATGCCTTGTTTGAGTACTTCTCTCTTTGACGCTGGACTTACTGGTTTGAAAAGTTTCAGATATGGTACAATCGATTATTAGGATTAGTAGCCAACCTTACGAAGCCTATTGAGTGTCAATAGAGGATCATTCACTCTCGGTATCATGAGAGAAGTATCTCGTATACTCTCACTTAGGTAAATCCATAATCAGGTTGGTCGGATTGAGAGAGAGAATGAGTTCTCCAGAAGAATCTGATTAGACCGAGACTTAGACGAATTTTATATGTGGCCTGACAGTACTATGCTCGGTATATGGTCTCTAGGATATTAGATGAATGAGGGATTATAGACATATAGTAACTAAGGACAGATAACTCCAATGGACAAGATACTCTATACCGTCTAGGGACTATAGTGTAGCGGTCTAGTACTTCCATGGTTGATGAGCCGAGTGAATTATTATGAGATAATAATTCACTGAGATAGAAGGAGTTCTGACAGGTAGGACTCACGACCAGCTTGTTATTGAGCCTAGAGGATCACACACGTATAGTGGATACTTCAGCGAATAGAGGATTGGATATGAGTTATCCAATTAGCCCCTATTCTTATTAGATGAGATCCTACATTGATGGGCTCCTTGCATGAGGCCAATTAGAGACCAAAGAAGATCATTGAATAGAGATCTAATAATCCAAGGATAATGGGTAACTGGATAGAGATCCAATACCCACTAAGGTAGGATCCATTATGGTTATATAGGTGAGCTCTCTATAAATAAGAGGGGAGGCACATAGATGATAGGCTATATATAACTTTGGTCGCTCCCTCCTATTCTCCTTCCCTCTACGCAAGAGTTGCGAGACTTGGCGCTACGATTAGAGGAGTATCGCTACAGCAATCTAATGTGTAGATACCACTAGAGAGGAGGATATTTGAACTCTTTCATCCTCTCCATTCGGATCTAGAAAAATAGGGATATACCATCTCCTTAGGTAAACAATCTCTCACACAATGCGATTTTTGGTTTTTTGGCTTTTTCTTTGCATCAATCTTTGTACGATGATTTTGATCTATGTGGCAAACTGATTTTATTTTGATCTTCTTCTGCACATGTGATGCTCCCACTGAAGTTTCTCGATAGTGGTATTAGAGCCAAGTTGTTCATGCAAAGATTGGCTTAAAAGCTAATCTGTGTGATGAGATTGAATCATGTAGAAATATTTTACGCATTCATTGCTACAATTCACAACGAAGGCAGCGAGGAGGGGGGCAGCCACCTGCGGGAAAGTCGCCTGCATGGGCGACTGCTCTCGGCCAGGGCCCCTGCATTAGCCATCGGCTACGGCCAAGCTATCTTGCAGGGGTGACCACCAATTGTAGGGGGGGTACCTGCACGGGTTGCCACCCACGGCCAAGTCCCCTGTAGTGGCAGCTAGTGCTACCACTAGTAGGGGCGGTCGGTTGCGGCCAAGTGCGCCTGTGGAGGCGACGCTAGTGGTCACATCGCTTGTGGGCAGGCCTGCGGGCTAGGTGGTCGCGTGAGGCGGTGCCACTCGCCCAAGGGTAGTGGCGGTTGCCTGCGGGCAGGGGCTGCCACTTGCGCACGGGCGGTGGCTGTTAGAAGGGGCAAAGGGTTAAGGTTTTCTTTTCTATGGCAAAAGGATGATTTTGCTCTTTAGAATTTGAGAAATTCCAAGATCTATCTTATTGTCTAGAATTTTAAAAATACCCTTAACAATTCTAGAAATTCCTAACATATCTCAAATTCTAAAAAAATAATTAATTAAATACTTTAATTAATTATTTCTTATCTAGTAATCCTACATGGTGTTGTGTACATGTGATGTATGATATGGATGGATGATCATGAGTCATATGATGTGATGTGTGTAATTATGATTATTATTATTGGGGCCTGTGAGCCTCCATTTTTCTCGTTTATTGTTAGGTCTACGTGTTTGTGATTATTTTATAATTACATGAAGAGGCACGGCGGGAGCGTCGAGGTGACAATAGGACCCACGATGTCGTGGTGGGAGATCATAATGCATGTGAAGCGATGAGGATCCAACGGAACCGATGATGATGAGATCAACAATCACAGGGCATGGAGATGCGCTGATGCACACTTAGATCCTATTGTGATGATTAGGCCCATTGGCTTGGGCGTTTAATCATATTAAGTGATAACTCATGATCATTTGGTGTGGCTTGTATATGTGATATGTGTTATACACCTATTATATTTATATATATATATATGTATCTATGTATGTGTGTGACACGACATATTAAGAGACTGATACAATATTAAGTCGGTGAGCGTGAGGTAATAAGATTGACCCACATGGCCTTCCATCGTTATAGGAAGAAATTGAATCACGACACAGGTTGAGTTGGTCGAGTTCCCTAAGGCTTACCTATCTACATGATCGAGATCTTGCTTACAACATAAAGATATCATTGGTGACCTGAGGACATGGAATGCTTGGTCAAGTCCCTCGATGGTATATCAATAAATCAGACTCATCTTATAACGATGGTGATGACTTAACTGAACTTTATGGTTGGTCGAGCAGTAGAGACCATGATGATTCGAATGTCAAATATGATAGGAATCACAAAGACTTGTGATTGGCAAGAGTTGCCTGCCTTTTGAGCTTAGTGTAATTGGTTGAGTCCCTCGAGGTTGTTCTAAAATACCAATTAGATCTCGATCTCCAGTAGAAGTCTACTGGAGACTTCCGCTTTACGTGCTGAGGGTGTCACGTGATTCGCTATAAAAATTAATGGGAGTAAATTAAGATAGGAATCTATATCTTAATTATTTTTTCTATAAAATCTGCATGTTATTTATTTATGGTATATCTTGTTTATCATAAACATGTTGCTCATAAACCCCCTATGTGACATACTTGATGTCAACCGCCTCACTGGTCCAAACTACAGGGATTGGCTCCATAATTTAAGAATTGTTCTCATAACGGAGAAAATCGTATATGTCCTTGATAAAATTGTGCCTACGCTAGAGGAAGAGGCAAGCGAGGATAAGATCGCTCATTTTGTGAAGTATGTAGATGATTCCACGTTGTAAAATGCTACATGTTGGCCTCCATGACTCATGAGTTACAAAGGCAACATGAGAGTATGAATGCCAATTTCATCCTTCTTAATCTCTACTAGTTGTTTGAGGAACATAGAAGAACTTAAAGATATGAGATATCCAAGAGTCTCTTTCGAGTCAGGATGACAGAAGGGACATCGGTTCATAACCATGTCCTGAAAATGATATAGTGGATCGAGAAACTCAAAGGTTTAGGAATAGTCCTAGAGGATAACGTGTGTGTTGATCTTATACTTCAATCCCTACTAGATTCCTTTTATTACTTCATCATGAATTTTAACATGAGCAAGTTTAAGGTGACTCTCCCTTAGCTCCTAAATATATTGAGGGAAGTTGAGAGTGCCATAAAAAAGAAGTCAGTTCTGTATATTAGTGAGACAAAAAAAAAGGAAGGCTAGTAAGGCCCTTAAGAAAGGCAAGCGCAAAAAAGATTAGGTAAGATAAAGGTTGTCAAGAAAGACCCGACAAAGGACAGAGGACAGTGTTCCATTGTGACAAAGACGGGCACTGGAAAAGGAACTATAAGTATTACTTTACAGGCAAGGTGAAACAAAAGCTTGGAGAAGCTTCAAGTATATTCATGATCAGTCTCTACTTGTTAGATTTTCATGATAACACATGTGTATTAGATACTGGGAGTGCTTAGCATATCTGCAATATGTTGCAGATTCTGGCAAGACCTAGGAGATTGGCCAGAGGCGAGACGGACCTCAAGACGGGTAATGGAACAAGAGTTGCTGCAGTTGCCATTGGGAAGGTCACCCTACATCTGCCTAATGGAGCTATCATTATATTGGATGCATGCTATTTTATTCCCTCTATTGTTAAAGATATTATCTTTATTTCTTGTTTAATAATTAGTAGATATAAATTAGTTTTTGAGAATAATAGTGTTCAATAATTTTGGATGATGAGATCATCACTAGAGGGAACTTGATAAATAGCTTATATGTGTTAGACACTTCTCCATATCATGAATGTAAATATGTTCAAGAGGAAACGAGTTGAGGTGAACAATGCATAACTGTGACATTATAGGCTTGGTCATCATAAGGGAAGGATTAAAAAATTGCTAAAGAGATAGATACTTAGATCCATTCGACTATGAGTCATATGCAACTTGTGAACCTTGCCTTCATGGAAAGATGACCAACTCTCCTTTTAATGGAACTTAAGAGAGAGCCACTAAGCTATTGGAACTCATACATAGTAATGTATGTGGTCTCATGTCGACTCAAGCTATAGGCGATTACTCATACTTCATTACATTCATTGACTATTTCTCTAAGTATGAACACGTATACTATGAATTATAAGTTCGAGGCCTTTGAGAAATTCAGGAAATATAATAATGAAGTAGAGAACCAAATTGAAAAGAGTATTAAGACTCTACGATCAGATCGAGGAGGAGAGTAATTGAGTATAAAGTTCACTCATTTCCTTAGAGACCTTAGGATTTTATCCCAGTGGATATCTCCTTATACACCTCAGTTCAATAGTGTATCAGAAATAAAGAATCACATACTGTTGGATAAGGGGCGGTCCATGATTAGTTTCGCTGACCTACCCATCTTATTCTAGGGATATGCTCTAGATACCATAGCTTACCTTCTGAATAAAGACACATCAAAATCAATAGTGTCTACACCATATGAGATATGAAAAGAAAAGTCTAATATTAAGATAATTAAAATTTGGGGCTGTCCTGCTCACATTAAAAGATATAATCCAAACAAGTTGGAATCAAGGATATAATGGTGTAAGTTTGTGGGATACCTCAAGGAAACTTGTGGGTACTATTTCTATCATCCCGAAGACCAGAAGATGTTTGTTGCTAAGAGGACTGTGTTTCTTGAGAAGGAACATATTCTTGGTAGAAATAGTGGGAGTGAGACAAAGTTGAACTAGGTTAGAGAACCTAGCTCAAGCACCATTCTAAAGTTCGAGTCTGTTCAGGTACCTAATATACAAGTTCCAACTTTACGCAGGTCTAGCAGAGTATCTCACCCTCCTGAAAGATATGTGGGACATATCAGTAGTAATGACTCTCAAGATGTTGATCCTCAGACCTACTAGGAGGCTATTATGAGTACAGACTCTGAAAAATGATAATAAGCAATGAATTCTGAGATGGATTCTATGTATTCCAACAAGGTTTGGAACCTTGTGGATACACCTGAGGGTATTGTACCTATCGGTTTCAAATGGATCTTCAAGAAGAAGATCAGAGTAGATGAAAAGGTGAAGAACTATACAATAATGTTGGTGGCTAAATGATATCGTCAAAGGCAAGGAGTTGACTATGACAAAACCTTTTCACCCATAGCTATGCATAAATCCATCATAATTCTTTTGGCTATTGCAGCACACTATGACTATGAGATCTGGTAGTTGGATGCAAAAATTACATTCTTCAATGGCAACCTCAAGAAGGAGGTGTATATGATACAACCAAAGTGATTCATACCCAGAGAAAGTTAAGATAAAGTGTGCAGGTTGCTCAGGTCCATCTATGGACTGAAGCAAGCCTCTCAAAGTTGGAATATAAGATTTGATGAGGTAATCCGATCTTATGACTTCATTAAGAACGAAGATGAGCCTTGTGTATAGAAAGATAAGTGGGAGTGTTATCACCTTCTTGGTGTTGTATGTGGATGACTTCCTAATCATTGAGAATGATGTAGGAATGCTTTCTACAGTAAAGGCTTGGTTATCCAAAACTTCTCTATGAATGACTTAGGAGAAGCATCATATATCAGATCTATAGAGATAGATCGAAGAGGATGCTTGGCTTGTCTCAATCTAGGTAAATAGACTCTATTTTCAAAAGGTTTGGTATGGAGAATTCCAAGAGAAGTCACATACCAATGAGATATAGAATATCACTTTCAAGGAGTATATCCCCAAAGACTCTTGAAGAAAAGGAATACATGGATAAGAAATCCTATACCTCAGCAATAGGGTCTATCATATATGTTATGTTATGTACCAGGCCTAATATAGCGCATGCTTTGAATGTCATGAGCAGGTATCAAGCGGATCTAGGTTTGAATAGTGGAAAGCAGTAAAAGTATATCCTTAAGTACTTGAGAAAGATTAAAGATCTTTTACTGGTATATGAAAAAGGTAGCCTCGAAGTTGAAGGCTATAAAGACTTGAGTTTCTAGTCCGACATTGATGATAGCAAGTCGAACTCAGTGTATGTTTTCATCTTGAATGGAGGAGTAGTAAGTTGAACAAGTTCCAAGCAAGATACTACTGCTGACTCGACCATAGAGGCATAATACATTGCTACAACAGAAGCAGCAAAGGAAGGGATGTAGATGAATAAGTTCATCTGGGATTTAGGAGTCGTACCGAGCAGTGTGGAGTCGACTCCCATATTCTATTGACAATAACAAGATGATCGCTCAAGCAAGGAAACCCAGGTCTTATAGGAATTATTTTGAGGAGGTTCCACCTGATTAGAGAGATCATAGCCCATAAAGATATAGCAATGGAAAGAGTTATATCCGAAGATAACATTGTGGATCCACTAACAAAGTCGTTAGCTCATATTATCTTTGAGCGTTATAGGGGTCTGATGGGGATCAGACACATAGGTGATTGGCTTTAGGTTAAGTGAGAGATTACTGGTTATAGGTGCTCTGCAAGCCAATCGCGTAAGTGATGATACATATGACACGCTGCACAATCTTTTTGTATTATTATTTATTAGTATATTCTCACATTATCTGTTGAATATATATATTGTGATGTCATTGATTCTATGTAATGAGAATCAAATAATGATGAGATCATGATAATGAATCTAATTCACCTTTAAATATAGATCCTAAATAATCCCAGTCATAGGTTGCTCGAGAAGGATATTGAGACAATCGGATAGATCGATGTGTTGTATACCTGTCTATATGATGGAGGCAACTGGTCTCGTAGCCACTTATGAGGAGACACTAAGGATACAGTACAAGTGCTCATTAGAGAATGAGTTCACTGATTGATTTACTTACGGAATGCTGTGTGATTAATACATGACGTCAGACAACGACTCTGTAGTACCAGTTATGTATCTGGTCCTTAGACTTGAGACACCAAATATGCCTTGTTTAAGTACTCATCTCGTTGACATCGGACTTATAGGTTTAGAAAGTTCCAAATCTAGTACAACCGATTATCGAGATTGGTAGTCAACCTTACGAAGGCTATTGAGTGTCACTAGAGGATCATCCACTCTTGGCATTATGAGAGGAATATCTCATATGCTCTCGTTTAGGTAAATCCCTGATCAGGTTGGTCAGATTGAGAGAGGAGTTCTTTGGGAGAATCCGATTAGAGCGAGACTTAGACGGATTTTTTATGTGGTCTGACAATACCATGCCTGATATATGGTCTCTAGGATATTATATGAATGAGGGATTATAGACATATGGTAACTGAGAACAGACAGGTCTAATGAAAAAGATCCCTTGTACCATCTATGGACTATGACGCAGTCGCCTCCATAATCGATGAGTCATGTGAATTATTATGAGATAATAATTCACTAAGTCAGAAGGAGTTTTAACAGGTAGGACTTATGGCCAGCTCAGTATTGGGGCTAGAGGGTCACACACATATGGTAGATGCTTTAGCGAATAGAGGATTGAATACGAGTTATCCAATTAGGTCATATTCTCATTAGATGATACCTTATATTAATGGACTCCTTGTATAAGGCCCAATTAGAGGCCAAAGGAGAGTATTGGATAGAGATCCAATAATCCAAGGTTAGTGGGTAATTGGATGAAAATCCAATACCCACTAAGGTAGGATCCCCTCTCTATAAATAGGAGGGGAGGCAAATAGATGATAGGCTACACCTTTGGTTACCCCCTTCTATTCTTCCTCTATCTGCGCAAGAGTTACGAGACTTAGGACTGTGATTGGAGGAGTATTGCTACAGTAATCAATCGTGTGGATACCGCTAGAGAGGAGGACATTTAATCTACTTCATCCTCTTCATCTAAATCTAAAAAAATAGGGATATACGATCTCCTTGGGTAAATAATCTCTCACACGATGCAGTTTTTGATTTTGTAGTTTTTTCTATGCACTAATATTTACACGACGATTTTGATCTATATGGAAAACTAGTTTTGTTTTAATCTTCCGCTGCGCATGTGATGCTCCTGCTGAGGTTTCCCAAAGTTTTAAAGCCTCAAAATTTAAGTGAGCATATATAAGATGTTAGAATGTAGAAATATCCTCAATATCTGTCTTAAAATAATTTGATCGATAAAAAATACATAAATATAGAGGAAACATTCTATTATTCACTATTTTAACATGTGAGATTAATGTCTTATTCTTATCATGAATTGAAAGAGCCATATCTTTTATCTCAATATTATAATATTTTTTAAGTAATTATCCTAAGCTAAGAATATTATTTTTAATATCAAGCACATAATAAACATCTGAAATACATAATTCTTTGCCATTATTGAGTCCAAGAATAATTTTACATTTGCCTCTTACTAGTCTTTGAGACAGATCACCAAGTATAATATTCCCGGAATAACTTATATCTATTTTTAAAAATAATTCTTTAATACCATACATGTGATTTGAAGCTCTTGTATCTAGATATCATGTCATAGACTGATCTTCCTTCATATTATCATGTCATTAATAAAACTTGATTTTCGTTCTTCTCTTCTTTTTTTAATAAAATATGCCTTATCACCTTGATTATTAGGATTATAATAACATTCAAAAAAGTAATGTCTATACCTTTTGTAAATATAGCATTGTATTTCATACCTTTTAGAATTTTTGTCACGTTTACGACCTTGGCCACATCCTCAATAATAATCTCGACCTCTTTGGCTAGAATTTCTTGACCACCTTTATTGTTAGGAGATTCTTGATTGGTCTGATTTCTGCCACCTCCTCCTCTTTGTCCAAGACCTCTTCCTCTTTGAAAATTTGATTCACCTTTATTTTCTAGAGTAAGCTTAGTTTGTAGTGCTTCCTTCATAGTTTTATCTTCTACCTCTTTTTGTAATCCTTTATTCATGAACTTGAAGGGAACCCATAAGTTGTTCTAAAAATATTTTTTCCAAATCTTTAGATTCTTCAATCACAACAGCAATAAAATCAAATTTTGGATCTAGAGATCTTGGTATTTTTTCTATCACTCTTTGATCACTTATTTGTTCACCATTTCGTATCATTTGATGAACAATAGAAATGATTTGTGTGAAGTAATCACAAATAGTTTCAAAAATACCTTGCTATAATTTTTAAAACTCGGCTTGTAAAACTTGTAGAAGAAGTTTTTTTACCTTACACAACACCACCAAATGCTTTTTGAAGCATTTCCCAAGCCTCCTTTGAAGTATTTGTTGGCGCGATATCTCGAACATTATATTATCAAGTCTTTGGTAGATCGTGAACAAGGTCTTTTTCTCCTTCTTCCTTCTATCTTTGAGTTGTTTTCTTGCTTCTGCACTCATTGCTTCTTCTTCTGTTGGACTTGGTTCAACAAATCCATCTTCAACAAACTCTCATACATCTTGGGAGTCTAAAAGAACCTTTATTTTGATGCACCATATGTCATAATTTTCTTTTATCAATCTAGGGATCTGGAATTGGAAGGTACTTGGGGATGAGGTCATAGTTATGATACCAAATATTGAACTTAATAGGAAAAAGTGATAGAGTTATCACTAAGAAAGAGTACGATAAAGCTAAATCTTTTATATTTCTCTCAATATTCGTTATAACATTAAAACTCTATATTTTTCATGATCTAATCATATACTTATATAATCTCTAAAGATATATTATATTAATATACTAAATCTTTATTTAAAAAAAATATATTTCAAAAATTAATAATTAATTTGATTTATCTATTCATAAATATTTATTATTTTTTAATATAAAATCCTCTCCTAAAATTGGCTGAAGAAAATCATCGTGAGGAGCTGTGTCCGACGTCCTGAATAGAGAATGGAACGGTGTGTCAGATCTTCCATCACAAAGGTCTAACTCCGCTGCTGCAAAGTTTTGTTACGCATCTCATGGTCAACAATAATAATTTTCTGATGACGTGTGAACACGGTGGCAATTTGCAGACCTTTAACAATGATTCCACCATCATCAGGATTTCGAGGGCACAATGCTATCGCGGTCGAACGGTGCAGGAGAGGCAAGCAGGTGCGGCGGCGGTCCAGCGGGTTCGGAGCGGCGGCGTTAGAGAGTGGTGAAGGTCGAGCGGAGTCGGTTGGAAGGACGAGAGAAAGAGTGACCGGTTAGGACGAGAAAAGGATATGTATTTAATAATTAAAAAAATAATAAAGTTATGTGTTTGTCCTCCATGGTCAAAGCAAATAACGCTTCGCGGCCTCGCCACGAGCCTCGCCATCGGAATTATGTACGTTGTGATTGTGATGAAGCTCAACCTCACCACCGGCCTCGTCCCCACCATCACCGTCTGGGCCGCCCTCCTCGCCTTCGTCATCCTCAGGTCCTGGACTAGGCTGCTGCACAAGGTTGGCGTCGTGGCTGCTCCCTTCACGCGGCAGGAAAACACTGTGGTGCAGACTTGCGCCGTCGCTTGCTGCAGCATAGCCATTCGAGGTGGGAGAGATCCGATCTTGCTCAATCACCACTAGTGCACGATGTAATTTGGTATTATTATGCTGGTTTGGTTTATTGCAATGCTAATGTTGTTGTTGCAGGTGGATTTGGATCCTATCTATTGGGGTTGAACCAGAAGACTTATGAGCAAACAGGAAAGGATACGGAAGGGAACGTTCCAGGGAGTTAATATGGATCCTGGGATTGGATGGATGACCGGATTTCTCTTCACAGTTAGCTTTGGGAGGCTGTTGGCCTTGATTCCTCTCAGGAAGGTGATTCCTCCTCCCTCCTACTTTTCAACATATCCTCTTAAGTTGTTGTGTTACTCCAAACACTAGAACCATTATCCACCTTGTGAAACAAGGTATTTAAGGATTGCTTCTTAAATGTTGAGATATTGACTAGATCCTTAATATCTTTTTCTATCAAATATCACGAATGGCTGTTCTATATCAAAAATAAAGCAGAATTCAACAAATATAATGTTTGCTTAATATGCTTGAATGGAAAACACTATAACATATCATGTTGGTGCTTCAATTCACATTACAAATTCTGCTGTAATTGGTGTCACTTCATCTATTCTGTCCTGTTTAATTATTGAGATATGAATATATTATCACAGATTTATCAGGCTTCAATAAGAGCAATTCTATGACTCATCATGCAATCACGGTTAAAATAAAGCATCTATTACACATTGGATTCCCTGCATCACCTATTAATAGTAATGGGCCTTCTCTTTACTATGTCAGTTGGACTTTACGTCGTCTTAATATTTATTCATGGAATTCGTGTCCAGATCATGATCATTGTTTACAAGTTAACTTATCCAAGTGGCAGTGCAACTGCTGTTCTCATCAATGGTTTCCATAAATCCCCAAGGAGACAAGATGGCAAAGTATGTATTTGCCTACTTCCTTGATCTGTAATTGACTCTCTATTCTAAAGAATATTGCTCAACTTCCTCAACAGGAAGCAGGTCCGTGGATTTGCTAAGCATTTCACATTTAGATTCCTGTGGAGTTTTTTCCGGTGGTTCTACTCAGGAGGAGATGTCTGTGGATTTGTGCAATTTCCGACCTTTGGCCTAAAAGCTTTGAAACAAACGTAATACATATACCTTGTCTTTTACTCCTCGGTTTTACCATTGCCGTTTATTTATTTGGCATCATAAATATTATTCTTTCTGTTGCAGTTTCTTCTTCGATTTTAGCCTGACATATATCGGAGCTGGAATGATTTATTCCCATATTGTGAATCTCTCTCTCCTTCTTGGTGCAGGGCTTTCCTGGGGAATAATGTGGTCACTGTTAAAGGAGACTGGTTTTCTGGCAATACACCACAGAGTAGTATCCGAAGCTTGCAAGGGTACAAAGAGCATCACCTCAAAACTTCTCATTCATTGTCAAAAGATATTTTTTGTCCGCTTGCTCACATATCTACTGTTTTATGCAGGTCTTCATATCAATTGCTCTTATTCTTTGGAGATGGACTCTACAATTTCCTTAAGATTTTAGTTTTCACTGTGAGAAGCATGTATGCCAAAGTGCAATGCAAAATCTCAAAAGAGGTAGACTGTCTAATGATAATTTATACCAAGATAGTTTATTTACCTTGTATCTACAACCCAACTATTTTCCATTTTTTACATTTGCAGATCATGATAATCCAACCCTTGACGATCTAGAACGTAACGAGGTTTTCATGAAAGAGAGGATACCCGTGTGGTTGGCCTATTGTGGATATGTCCTGTTCACTGTGGTTTCCATCATTGCTATCCCTATCATGTTCCCTGAGGTGAAGTGGTACTATGCGGTCATAGCCTACATGCTTGCCCCAGCTCTTGGTTTTTGCCATGCTTACGTTGCTGGCCTAACGGACATGAGCATGGCCTCTATGGAAAAGTATCTCTTTTTATACTGGCAGCTTAAGCTGGGAAAGGTTCAGGTGTCATCGCTGGTCTTGTAGGCTGTGGACTGATAAAGTCGGTTGTCTCCATTTCTGCTGATCTAATGCATGATTTTAAGACTGGTCATCTCACTATGGCATCCCCAAGATCAATGCTTCTCAGTCAGGCCACTGGAACATTCATGGGTTGTGTCACTGCCCCTTTGATCTTTTTTCTCTTCTATGAGGCCTTTGATGTGGGGAATCCAGATGGAAGTTGGAAGGCTCCTTATGCTTTGATATATAGAAACATGACAATTCTTGGTGTTGAAGGCTTCTCGGCACTCCCTCATCATTGCTTGCAGTTGTGTTATGGTTTCTTTGGTTTTGCAGTTGTAGCTAACATAATGAGAGATCTTTCACCTGCTACGTTTGGGTTCCTCTGCCGATGGCAATGGCAGTGCCATTCCTAATTGGAGCCAGCTTTGCGATTGACATGTGTGTTGGTAGCTTGGTTGTGTTTGTTCTGGCACAAGCTTAACAGCAAAAATGCCAATTTGATGGTGCCTGCTGTTGCTTTTGGTTTGATCTGTGGGGATGTTATGGATTCTACCTTCATCCTTGCATGCCTTGGCCAAGGTTAATCCTCCTATCTGCATGAAATTTGAGGCTGCTTAGTGGATATACGAGC
Source organism: Ensete ventricosum (assembly GCA_029747655.1). NCBI lineage: Eukaryota > Viridiplantae > Streptophyta > Magnoliopsida > Zingiberales > Musaceae > Ensete > Ensete ventricosum. Next base: position 24,851,500 of record JAQQAF010000009.1, read on the forward strand.
AAATCATCTGATGTGTTTGAGCTATATTTTACAAGAGCACATTTTCAATGGAAATATCAGAATCTCTAAAGAGAGAATGCGGCATCAGCTAAGTTGCAGATGTTTGTGAAAATTTAGCCCACATGATTTGGCTTTTGAAGGGAGGAACGAGGGATCCTCACTGGAATAAATGTGTTATTAGACTATAAAGGATCAGAATAGAACAATGGTAAAGCACTTTTCAATGAGATCGAAGTCTTGAATCAAGTTTCTTAAATGGTAAACACTTCTATATTATATTTTTATCTATCACTCCAGTGTGTCATACTGGTGCAAGCTGTGAATACTTGTGTCCAACCAATACTGGTATCAGAAAGGGGAGCAGAATTGGTGTAACTAGAATCTCCTATGATATTAGGTGTAATATTACAAGATGTGGCAGTGTCAAAATGTGCAAAGACAGTGTGGTTGCTTTTTAATAACTGCAATGGGGAAGGAAATAATGCAATGTATGCTAATTGCATCTCGAGTCATAAAACTTCACGTGGTTTTACAGAATTTGTTGAGACAGGTACAACCTCTTCTCGTTCATCTTCCTGAGCTCGAACGAGGACTGATCAATAGGCATTTGCCTCCTGCTATTGTATCGTTTGTTCCCACCAAGAACGTAGCATCTTTCTCGTAAGTTAATGTCTTCCTGATTGTAGTTAACGTGTTTGGTGTAATGTGCCTGAAGCATCATATGTCAGCTGAAGAGTCGTTATACAAGCAATGAGAAATAGTAGATGTAGTCTCTTGCTTGTTCCAAGTCTTGGAATATAACTACTCAGATGTGTTGTTGTTCTCCTCTTTCCCACATATGTTGTTCTTGGTAGCTGCATGCAGTTATTGTTTCCAAATTATAAGTTCTAGAATTTGATCGAACTGATTTTTCATGTCGATTTTTATGATAAAAAATAGAAATAAAATAAAAAATTTACATTTTATACCAATGGTCATGCTGTTTATGTCCACGATCAAAATAAATTTTTTATCACATGAGATCAATTACACACATCTTTTGATAGAAGATTAGATGAAGTTAGGATTTAGATATGATTTCCTTAACTGAATGAGGAAATCACGTAGGTTAGTTGAGGGAAATCCTCCTATCTTCACCTGTATAAATTAACGATGGATCAATGAATCAATTGGGCATTTTCATTACTTCTTCCTATTTCTAACATGGTATCAGAGCCCCTCTCTCTATAAGAGAGATTACTTCTTTTTTTTTCTTCACTGTCAAACGACAGCTTTTATTACCGTTTGTTCGTCGACAACCCCGCTGCAAAACTGCAGATACTCAGGGGTCATCTGTCGCCACCCTCCCGGACATTCTCTGCTCCGAAGATCTCTCCTACTTCATCTGCAGTAGATGACGACTTCTACACCCGCTCGCCGGCATCGTCCCTCCTGCAACCTTTGTTCTCTCTGCCAAGAGCACATGTAAGGGCCACTGCCCATCGTCTCTCGGTGCTTTGTAGAGAGGGCACAACAAGTTCTTTCTTGCTATCAAACGGTAGCAAATCCCCACCCCGTCGACTGCCCTTTTGAGAAGCCGCAATTGTCGGTCGACTCCTCTTCTGCAAAGCTGCGATCTCTGTTTCCTGACAAAAAAAAAAAAAAAATAGAGCATCGCCGGCGCTGTTTTCATTCGAGGATCTGAAGATTCGGGTCCCGCTCTATAATTGATGTCCACGTCGCTGGTCTGGCAGCCCTCTCGCTCAACCTCGCTGGCACTTGCCATTGCCATCGCTAGCATCAGCGACACTATCTGCCTCATTGTTGCCTACCATCGGCTCACCGTTCGCTCGTTGCTGTTGCCGTCACAGCAATAACTCGGTCGCTTCTCTTCGGTGCAGATCCCTCTCTGCATCGTCTCTACACCTCCAAAGAAGGGATCGCAACATTGTGGTCCTAAAGTCAGGGAAGAAAGGGAAGCACACCTTCACTACAGCGGCTTCCTCATCTTCTCCTTCGGCAGTTACTATGCTCGCTGCCGACCCCCCTTACTCCAACAATTGCAATCGCAACTGCAGCCCTCGCCGGCCACAACTGTTGCCCTCTCCTTAGATCTATCGCTTCTTGTTGTCAAACGACAGTCTCTCGTCGACATCGAAGCTGGAGACTTCTAGTGCGTCGGCTTTCTCAATTCCTCTACCGAGGTGTTCTTCTGCACGAGGCCATCTTCCTTGTGCACCACCACTGTCGCATCAGCACTAACAAGCAGCGGCACCTTCCCTACCTCATCAGCAATAAGTTCTTTCTCGCTGTCAAACGACAGTAAATCTACGACCGCACGCTTCTCCCGCTGCCCTTCAGATCTACCGATCGCCCCAGCCATAGCAGCATCTCCTCCGCTGAAGTCAACCGTTGTCAGACCTTCACCGCGATTGACAACACATCGATCTCCTTGACATCGGGTAAAGATCTGTGTCCTTCACAGGAGCTTGATCTTGCGGGGGCATGATAGTTCGATCTAATCGGATTGTCGAATTTGGCTCTAGCAGAATCGTCTGCTCCTTTCTTCGGATTCATTGTCATCGGTTCAAGATCAACGTCCTCAGTTCAAGATCGACGTCCTTACAGAAGTTCGATCTTGCGGGGGCATGATAGAAGATAAGATGAAATTAGGATTTAGATATGATTTCCTTAACTGAATGAGGAAATCACGTAGGTTAGTTGAGGGAAATCCTCCTATCTTCGAACTGATTTTTCATGTCGATTTTTATGATAAAAAATAGAAAGAAAATAAAAAATTTACATTTTATACCAATGGTCATGCTGTTTATGTCCACGATCAAAATAAAATTTTTATCACATGAGATCAATTACACACATCTTTGAGTTAACTGTAACTCAAACATAACTCCTTTTATATATCATCTCATGTAAAACTCATAAATATATTTTTTTCTCAAATTGATTCTCAAATTTTTTTTAAAATGATGGATTGGCCTTTTGTTCTTGTGACGCCTTGAAATCTGAGATGTGATGATCCGCCAGATGACCACGAGTTATACTAATTCAAGTCTAACCATACATTTTTCTTTTCTAAACCAATCTAACTCACGATCACCCAAGCGGAAAACTAATATACATCATTACAATAAAATAATCCTTTTTGACATAAGCAGGGTACCAAGATGTATATCTAACCTTAGACAAACCGTCTACTCTTTGATGAATTACCTATAGAGATGGGAGGAAGATGAGTATTTATAACAGATACTAAGTAAATGCACATGCCTCTCTCATAGGCAGGTAAGCAAGAGTCTAAACATATTATAATATATATATATATATATATATATATATATATATATATATATATATATATATATATATATATATATGTATGTATGTATGTATATATATATGTATATATATATATATATGTATGTATGTATATATATATGTATGTATATATATATATATATATATATCATATTAGTAAAACCAACTCGTAGTTGATGCATTTCCTTTTCTTTTCTCTCTTCATAATATCCATATATCATATTTTATATAATTTTTATATTATTTTCAAAAAATATAATAACTAAACAATCGACCACGTATTAAATATGAGAAAAATCAACCTCATGATAATATTTTTAGTAGACTTAAACGACATCTTACATGTTAGGTCATGAGTTTATCATCCAATAGTACATTTATGTTAGGATGATAGTATGTTATCCTAGAAAATTTTCTGATAATATATTTTATTTACAATTTTTCCTACAAAACGACTACTAACACTACTCACAGTACCGTAATGCAAGATGAGAGCAATAGATATAATAGATTAACACAAAAGAGAGGAATATAAGATAGTAACCGAAAGTTAATAGAAAATAAATGAATAACTACCGGACTGGCTTTCGCTTAAGGAGAACGCTCCTAGGATGAAGGCCTCTCACTTCGATAAGTCTTGCAGGTGGATGATAGAATTATATTATCGGAAAACAAATGTGACCTCAAATCACTCACCCTCAAGGTCGAAAAAAAAATTCATTTCATTAATCTATTTCTAATTGATTTACATTATAATATTTTTGATCATTTTTATTGTTAGGATCATAATGAGGGATGAATTAGTGCTTTCGCAATAAGATTTCGATATGAAAAATTCGATCAAAAAATGTGTATCAAAAATACGTTTAACTAAAAAGTGTGAGTAAGAGTAGTGAGTAAATAAATCAGTAACGATAATACAAAGCAAGAAACGAAATACAAACCAATTTATAGTAGTTCAATCGTCCCAACCTACGTTCACTCCTGATTTCTCTTCTCTTGAGGCTATCGACTTTCACTACAAATCTTTTTTCCAACGGACGACTTTCAACTACCCTTGTAACAATCCTTCTCCTTTTACTAGGCATAGGAGAGAACCTTTGCACCAACTCGTTTATAAAAGACCTCACACCTCCTAAAAATAATCTCTAAACTCAAGGAGGAAGAGACTCAAATACTATTTTAAGAGTTTATAATACTTCAATCCTCAAGTTTTTGTTCTTATTAACTTTTACATCAAGCAAGCATGAGTGAGGTATTTATTGACGCCCAAAAGTTTAAAAATTCAAATCTTCGAGTTCTCGGGGTACTGATAGTACCACCACAAGCGCTGGACGGTGCTACCACCGAACAGAGCCCAGGATTTTGGGCTTTGACGATACCACCATCGCTTGGGTGGTATCACCGTCGACCACAGGTGGTACTACCATCGGAAGTCCCGAAAAAGCACAAAAATAAGCTTTTCGGCTATTGGGCAGTAGCATTGCCTGGGCCTAGTAGTATCACCATCAAGGCCTACTCAAGGTCATCAAATTAGTCTTCCAACATGCCTAATTCAATGCTGGTTCAGGCCTAATAGGCTCCTAATTAAGTTGGCATGGTTTTGACCCAATACCAACTCAATTTTGCTCCAAATGACCATGATCAAGACTTAACTACTCTAATTATAATTACAAAGCCTTCAACACAGTGCCTAACATTCTAGCATGTCCTTTGTGTTGAATCTTGGATTTTGATGATGAAATTAATTGATGAGTTTTATGATCTAATCTGTGTGTTAGAGATGAGTGATGCATGATTAACTACGATAGTGAAAAGATAATACAATCTAATGTTGGGTCGGAGTCAAGTTCAACATCGGGCCAGGGTTCAGACGATGCAGTGGGAACTCGTCGGAAGCTCGCCAAAGGTGATCGATCGGGGGTTTGCCGGGAGTTCATCGAAGGTGATCAGGAGTTTGCTGGGAGCTCACTGAAGGTGATCGTGAGCTTGCCGGGAGTGCGTCGGAAGATGATCATGAGACTCGTTAGGAGTTTGCCAAAGGATGCTAGAAACTTTACCGGGAGTTCAGAAGATCGATTAACGTGCCAGACAACAAGAACGATTATAATTTTGTCTTAGTATATCATAGTTAACATCGTGTGTTTTGAGTCATAATTGAGTTATATTTTGAAAAATCTAAATTAACTCAATGAGAGACAACTGTGTCCACTTTATGTTAGGATTTGAGCTCAAGTTGAGGTCATTTTATTGACTTAGAAAAGGGTCAACAGTAGGTACATCTCGGGTACAAAATAGTATGAGAAATTATTGTTCTCGAGCTACCTGAAGGTAGTACCGCTGGTGGGCGACGGTAGTACCATCCAAGTAGTAGTGATATCGCCAAGGCGGTGGTAGCATCATCACCACCCAGGAATTCTGGGTGCTTTCAGTGATAGTACCATCGGTGCCAGCGGTAGTACCACCCGTATCCTGGATTTTGAGGATTTTTGAGTTTTGGCTCCAAATTTTGAAGCCAAATTAGGGTCTCTAAATACCTCAAGTTTTTTTGCTTGGGAGAGCAAGATAGTGGAAGAAAAGAAGATGACAAATATGGGGAAAATACTTTTAGAATTTATTGAGAACTTTCCTTATATGCTTCAAGTGTAAAGTAAGGTTAAGGGAAGAGTGGAAGATTGTAAAGGTTCCTCTCCTGAACCTGTGAAAAGGAGAAAATATTTTTCTCCTAAGCTTAGAAAAAGAATAAAGGTGTAAAGGGTTTTGATCTTCATCTTTGGAAGAAGATTATTAGTGAACATCGGTGGCCTCGATGAAGTAGGACTGGGGAAGTGGATGTATGTCAAGTTGGTGATCAAATCACTATAAACTTATGAGCCTTTCTTTACTTGCTTTTTATTTTAGCATTCCATAACTAAATCGAGTTCTTCATTCGGTCTTAAGTTTAATCACTCTCTAACTTGATCTTGATGAAAAACGCTTTCAGTTTCAGTTTTTACACAAGTATATTTTTCAAACTGAGCACTTTTTGTACTTGCACTAATTCACCCCCCCTCTTAGTACCAACTCGATCCTAACAGTTGGTATCAGAGATATGTTACACTCAATTGGATTAATGCCCAAGCGAGTTAATGATTTTTTTAACATTAACAAAGGTCAATGCATTACACGTCCTCTTATGTTCAGTGGGATGGACTACACATCCTCATCGCTTACAAGGGTCATGTTCATAGGAAAGAAGGTATTTGCCTTATGAGTAACACTCATCAAAAGCTAGCTTACTTTATTAAAAGACCCACATTATATTTTTCACCTAAGAACAAATGTAATTTTTGTGGTAGATATGGATACTTTACCTATAGATACTTATTTAGAAAGCATAGTCCACATAAGTTGATCTGGGTTCATAAAAGAACCATTAATAACCAAATGCCTTTAGTTAAATTAAATAGAGCTTTTCATGAGAGACCCAAAGTCAAATTAGTAGGTTTGTCTTCTAACAAAGTTAGGAGCACTAAATGATGTCTTGAAAGTAGATACTCAAGGTAAATGACTTGAGATCTAACACTCCTTTCAAGCTTACTTGCCTAAACAACGATAACAAGAAAAATTATTGAAATTAAAATTATTAGCAACGATTCGTTTAATGGTTCATTGTTATACAATTAATCTCGATTATTTTTTGATAATTCATAACTAGAGCATACTAGTACAAAAATGAATTAGAACAAAAATAAAACAACCTTTAGCTATTTTTAATAGAAAATTATCTATATTAAAATTTACAAAAAAGGGATTTTGATGATGATTGACTGTTAGACTTGTATATTGGTATTGACTAAGTTTTTATTAACTTGTAAAGGTCGAATGATGATTAATCTAAATGATAAATGGATTGTATGTGGACTTTTAGATAAGATTGATCACTTGACTGAAAATAATTGACGTGTATGTTTAATGATTGATTTGAGTGTTATATTAGATGGATTGAATGATTCCATGTTGACTTGAAATAGGTTGCATATTATATGATTGAATGTTGCATCATTATTGAATTGGAGCTTGAAATAAAATAAAAAACTCATGCTTCACTTTCTAGTATTTTTGAAAAATTAAATTTTTTTTGAAATGAGAATGAAAATTGCATGTAACTTATTAGACTAAGTCTAAATAAAAAAAATCATTGTAATTAAAATAAATTGAAGCTTTTGTTTGAAAATATTTTATTATTGATTTTGATGATTTCTTTTGAAATAAAACTTGATTTTTTGTTTTAAATGATCATGCATGGATTTGTAAGGCATTCTTGAAACAATTAACATGAACTGAAATAATTAAAAAGAGAAAAGTTTCTTCTTTGAAAATTTCTCAATCAAGTTTTCAATAAGAGATAGAATGATACCATCATTGTTGAATTTCTTGAACTATAAAAATGAATTTGATCATTGAAATTTGAATGAGATTTTTTTCAACCAAATCATGATCTTTCCTATGATTTTTTGACTTGATGTATCTTTTATTGGAATCAACTTTTTACTTCTACAATTATTTTTTTTCCAATGAGGAGACTTATGATCTTACAACTTGAGATTTTCATTAAGAACCATGATCTTGATAACTTGAACTTTTCTATACATAAATCAAGATTTCCTATATTTTCTACTATGCAACTTACCATAAACAATTTATTATCATGATCTTGATATCTTGAAAATCATAATTTGAGATCTTTATATAAATCAAGATCGTTTATTATGATTCTTTTGTTTTATTAAAGAAAATTATCTATATGAATCCAGATACTTCTTATTTGATCTCATAAAATTTCTTTTTGACCTAAAAGGAAATTTATTAAATTAAATCATGTCTTTTGGTATAATATCCTTCATGACATGATTTACTTGTTCCTTGTATTCATGAATGATATACCTTATCACCAAATTGATATTTATTAAATTTGTCATGATTTTAAAATTGATATAAAAGAAAAGATTTTGTACCTTTGTATTCTTCCATTCTTTTTGACAATGACGAAGTGGGGGATAAAATTGCTATCTTGCAACAACAAAGAGAATTGGATATAATAAATCTTCCAACATTAAATGAGGAACAATTTGCTTTGAAGAAAAATAAAAATTTTAAATTTTTTAAATGCATTATTTGTAAATTGAGCTTGATTTACTATCATATTTTTTCGGATTTCTTGATTTTTGTAAATTGAGCTTCTTATTAAAATCTACATGAGATGATATACTAAATATAATGAGAAGCTCTTATATTTCTCTTGGATTTCTCGGTTTTTTGATCTCTCTTTAGAAATAATTCTTTCCTTTTGAAATTGATATTTATAAAAGAAAAAATGTGATTCAAGTTTTTTTTGTGATGAGATTTATTTTCATCCTCTCTCAAAAATTTATTTTGATTCATGGATCTTTTAAATCCTTGATAAAATATTTTCAAATGTATCGCGCCTCTTGATATTTGATTATTTTTAGATACTTTATTTTTGGATCTTTGACACCTCCCTCCCCCCTTCCTCTTCTTCTATTTTATTTACAAAGGTGGAGAAAGCCATTTGTTGAGAAATAGATTAAATTCTATTCTTATTCTTCTTCTTATTTTACTAAGGGGGAGAAATGGACTAAATTCTTTGTTTATGTACTAAATGTTGTGATAAATGTTTAAGAATATTCAAATATAGTTTGAGCAAATCTCCTTTTTGTTGATGACAAAGGGGGAGAAATGATATAATTGATGACATAAGAAATGTTTTGAGATCTTTGAAATGTTTGAAGTTTTTATGTGATACTAAGAAGATAGATTTTGTATCATGATTGATGACATGTTTATAATGTAAAACATATTTTTGATTGAAACTATTTATCATGTGATACTAAGAAGATGAATACTTTTAAATTTTTATCATATATGATATCATGAATGGTCAAATTATAAAAATTTAAATAATGTCAAAATGCTATACTTGAATTCAAAAGTGATAAGTTCTTTTGAATTCAAGTTTGCTCTATTTATCCTATGACATATACACAGGGGTAGTTAATGTTAACTTCATCATCAATTGGTTGTCATCATAAAAAAGAGAGAGATTGTTGAATCTTAGATTTTGTTAATGAAATCAATTGATAGGTTTTATGAACTAACTTGTGTGCTAGAGATGAATAATGCAAATGAACTACAATAGTGAAAAGATAATACAATCTAATGTTGGGTCGGAGTGAAGTTCGGGCATTAGAGGTTCGGACGATACAGTGCGAACTTACTAGGAGATCGTCAGAAGCTCGTCGAAGGTGATCGGGGGCTTGTTAGGAGCTCGCCGAAGTTGGTTGGGAGCTTGCCGATAGCTTATCGGTAGTGCACCGAGAGTTCACTGGAAGATGATCGAGAGACTCGTTAGGAGTTCACCGGGAGTTCGATATTAGGATCAATTGGCACTAAGAAGAGGGGGGGCGGGGGTTGAATTACTGCATGTGTAAAATCACGGTTTAAGGAAAACTTTTCGTTAAGCAAAATCGAAATCGGAAGCGTTTCTTGGACTTATAAGTGAACAAGTAAACGATTTAAAAATCTTGATTCCGTAAATTAAAGAGTGAATAATGAAAGCTTCTTTTGATATTTTGATAAAACTAATTTAAAGTCGATTCGAAAGAAGTAGATAGATTAGAGCTCGGTTTTAACTATAAGCAAATGAGAGTAATAGAGAGTAAAAAGTAAAGCAAATAAAGACACTCACAGTTATAATGGTTCGGCCTTAACCTGGCCTACGTCCACTCCCGAGTCCTCTTACCCGAGGCCCATCGACGTCTACTATCAACCTTCTTTGGGTGAAGATCAAACCCTTACAATTTTCCCTCTCCTGTTAACAACCATAGGAGATGAACCTTACAACCTCACAAGAGAGAAATACAAGTTTTGCAAGACTTTCCTCTCTCCCTTACCCCTTTTCTTTTTTTTATAATTTTTACACATAGTTTATCATAGAATTTTTAACAAAAAATTATTGTGTGAAATGTAAGAAAACTTGGGGTATTTATAGGCCCTAATTGGCTTCCGGATTTGGAGCTAAAATTCAAATACACTCGAAAAAACTGGGTACAAGCATTACAACTGTAGGCGCCGGCGGCGCCACTGCTGAAATCACCCTGAAAATAGGGTACAAATTGTCACGGGCTTAGCTGAATTTGCCTAAGCCGTGCGACACCCTAGCGGCAAACTTGAAGACTTGGCTGGAATTGCCCAAGTCATGGAGCAATCTTGCCCAATGTTCCAGACTTAGTTGGGATTGCCAAAGTCATGAAACGCCGAAGCGTTATTTGTTCGCAAAGGGTCAGCCCACTTGCAACATCGTGCGGGTCCCGAAAGACCTACAAAAGAGAAGTTGATTAGTTTTGAAGACGAGCAACAGATAAGTCTCGACGTCTCGCAAAGAGGGTAGCTCTTACAAGTAATTCGTCAAACACCTTGAGTACAATAGAGAAATAGAGAAAGAGAGTGAAACAAGACTTTAGAGGGCTGTAGGAATGGTTGTAAGTCCACAAACGATGGTTCCCAAGGTATCGGACGCAAGTTGAGTTCAACTGATGAATGTTCACGTTCGATACTAACCCAAAGCCCCATCCCACCCTGTGCCACCCGGGTGGTTCTAAGGGGCTGAGATGGTTGACACTCCGCGGCACTCAAAATGCATGTCGCAGCACTTGAAAATGGCCCAAAATTAGGTTGTTTTGGTTCTGCACACTGAACGGTCGTTCTCTACAGTGAACGGTCGTTCTGCAGTGTTCCAGACTATTTTTGCTCACATTTCTTAGTCAAAAACACATAAAAATAAGGTAAAATAGGCTACCAAACATCTGTACAAGTAAGCAAAAGTGACGAATGGTCCGTTGAGCGAAGGTGTTACGGTTGAGTGACGACTATTCGTGACATTCTCCCCTACTTAAACTGTTGACGCCCTCGTCGACGCTTATTGGTAGGCTTTGACGCGGGCTTCTTCATGTCGTAGGGTGTCTTCTGGCTCCCAACTGGCTTCTATTCTGGGAAACTTTTACCACTTTACCAAGTACTCAATTTGTTCACTCCGCTGGATAGTTTAGTTTTACGATCTGCTAGAATGGTCTCAACTCGCTTCTCGTAGGAGGCTCTGACTGGAGGTAGATGAGTTGAAATATTTTTGGAAGCATCTTGCAGATCTGAATGGTAGGCTTTAAAGTTGTTTGCATGGAAGACATTATAAATTTTGAGTCATGCCGATAGTTGTAACTTGTAAGAGACATTGTCCACCCTACTGATAATTGGGAAAGACCCTTCATACTTACATACCAACCTTTTGTGCACTTTGTGCCTAAAGAACTAGAGTGATGCTGGTTAGAGCTTCACCAACACCAAGTCGCCAACTTTAAACTCATGTGGCCACCTTCCCAAGTCTACACACTTCTTCATCTTTTTGGTTGCCTTCTCCAAGTAGGCCCGAGCAATATCTGCATTCTGATGCCATTCCTTTGCGAAGTGATATGCCGACGGGCTACTCTGGTATAACCAATAGCTAACATGTGAGGAGTCGATGATTGTTGTCCTGTGACAATCTCAAAAGGGCTCTTATTGGATGTAGAGCTCTGCTATAAGTTGCAGGAGAATTGGGCTATTTCCAATAGTTTCACTCAATCTCGTTAGTTGGCAATCACGTAGTGCCAGAGATATTGCTCCAAGAGCGAGTTGACTCTTTCAATCTGGCCATCCATCTGAGGGTTGAGGCTTGTGGAGAGATATAATTTAGATTCCAACAACTTGAATAGCTCAGTCTAGAATTGCCCCAAGAACCAAGAATCTAGATCACTAATGATATTGTGTGGGACTCCCCAATACTTCACAACATTCTTCATCGTTAACTTAGCCACCTCCTTTGCTGAATAATGTAGGGGTGCAACAATGAATATTGTATACTTCGAGAACCGATCAACTACCACTAGTATCAATCCAAGTCCCCATACTGTAGACAAGTTTGATATGAAGTCCAAGGAAATGCTCTTCTATGGCCTTTATGGTATAGGAAGTGGCTCCAAAAGACCCACATGCTTCTACTGCTTTACCTTATCCTGTTGGCAAGTAAGGCATGCTTGAACATATTCCTCCACATCTGTCCCCATCTTCGGCCAATAGAAAGCCCTCTCCACGAGAGCCATTATTCGATGAATACCTAGGTGTCCTGCCCAGAGGGAATTGTGACACTCCCTCAGGAGTTCACGTCTCAAATTGTTCACCTGCGGAACATAAACTTTATTCCCTTTGGTGTATATGAGTCCCTCCTGGACCCAAAACAGTTGTGCCTTATACTCTTTTATGAGTTGTATCAGGGTTACTACTTGAGGATCATTGTACAGTCCATCCCTGATCTTGGAAAGAAAGTTGGAGTGCAACTGACTTGTTTGGCCTCCACCTTCCAATTGTATAGCGTTTACCAATTCAACTTTCTGACTCAATACATCGGCTATAACGTTTGCTTTCTCGGGGTTGTACTCCATTACCATGTCGAACTCGGCTAAGAAGTCCTGCCATCATGCTTGTTCCGAGGAGAGTTTCTTTTGAGTCTGGAAGTAACTCAACGCGGAATTGTCCATCCTTAGCATAAATGGTGCTCCCAAAAGGTAGTGTCGCCAGACTCACAAACAGTGGACCACCACTGTTATCTCCTTCTCATCCATTGGATATCGCCGCTCGGTCTCGTTGAGCTTGTGATTCTTGTAGGTCACCGAATGACCCTCTTGCATAAGTACTCCCCCAATAGCAAAGTCGGAAGCATATGTATGGACTTCAAAAGATTTTCTATAGTCAAGGAAGGGAAGTGAAAAATATCTTATCACAAAAATACTCAATTTTATAGATGTAAATTTTGAAATCTAAGAAAAATCAAGAGCTACCCATGCAATTTAGTTCTTCTTATGCAAATTTCAAGCAAGGTAGCAAATCAAGCAAATCATGCATTTTGCATGCAAATTTTGATAAGAAGTGCAATTTGCCAAGAAATCCAAAGAAAAATATTATGGTAAATTAAGCTTAAGTATTTCACATGTGTTTTAAAATTCTAAATTTTCTTCCTAGCAAATTGTTCCTCATTCAATGCTATAAGATTCATCATATCAATTTTCTTTAAATCATCTTCAAAATTTTATCTCCCCCTTTGTTATTATTAAAAAGAAATATAATTGTTTAACTTTTCTTTTGGATTCATATTCTAAATATGACCATGAGTACAATGAGTCATGTCATTAAGGATAAAAGATCAATTGTAATTATCAAAGACATGATTTAATTTAATAAATCTCCTCTTAGATGATAAAATAGAATCTCAATATATCAAAGAAGAGTATTCATTCATAAAAATATCAAATTATAAATATCAAGATCACGAGTTAATTTCAAGAAAGAAAAAATAGAAGATCTTGATTTATATATATGAAACTTCAAGTTGTCAATAATATGGTTCATAAGAAGATTTTTAAGTTATAGATCTGAAGAGACAAATTATGATTCATTTATATGATTTTCTTTGAACGAACTTGATTTATATAAGGATTTCAAGTTTTAATTTCTCAAGATGTTAAGATCATGATAGTAACTTATTCAAGTTTGAATCATCAAAATCGATATTTAATAAATATCATGAATAGATTCATCAATCTCTTATCTTAATAAGATAGAGATAGAGATATTTCAAAAGAAATCAACACAAATATTAAAATAAGATATTTTAAAACATGATCTTTGGTTTATCTTATCCAATAATGTTTCTTTGTTAAATGTGTCTAACTCTTTTGACTTTAGTAAAAAGGGTTGTTATGCACTTGTTATATGTATTTCAAATATATATGTTTGAAAGAACTAAAAGGAGAAATATGAAATTTTTTATTTAAGTTTTCAATTCAAGAACCATCATCCAATCATAACCCATTTTAACATAAACTATCATCATAATATTTAAATCATTCCACAAACTTAGTCAATAATAATATAATATTTGAATCATCAAATTATTTTTTTAGCTTAAGAGATTCAACAATAATGGTATCATTTTATCTTATTGAGGGATTTGTTGAATATCAAATTTTGATGACGAAATTAATTGATGAGTTATTAATCTAACATGTGTTGTTAGAGTTGATTGATGTAGGATTAACTACGACAGAGAGAATATGACAAACAAAGGTTTGGCCAAACAAGTCCATGCATCGAGTCGGGGTTCAGACGATGCAGTTGGGAACTCACCAGGAGTGCGTCGGGAGCTCACCGAGGGTATCGGGAGTTTGTTAGGATGGCACAAGGGAGTTTGCCGGAAGAAGACCAAGACTCGTCAAAAAATTATCGGGGGTAGCCAAAAGGCTTGTCAGGAGTTGGGAAGGTCTTGAAGTGGATGTGTTGGCCATTATGATTGTAATTAATTAAGTCATAGTTAGCATCATAAAGATTTAATCACGACGGGAGAATGAATTACAGATCAGACATGGACATAGGATCAAGCTTAGGCATCATACCGAAGTTTTAGACGATGCGGTGAAAGCTCACCGGGCATTCGCTAGGACTTGCCGAAGGTATCGGGAAGATCACTAGGATCACACAGGGAGATCACCAGAGGAAGATCGTGAGACTTGCCGTTGGAGATTCCGGAGGTTGCTGGATTGCAAGAGTAAGGTCATAAGCTTGGTGGTCATGTCTTGATTATAATCTTTAAGTCATAGGTTAAGTCGTGGTCATGTCTTAATTGTAATCTTCCAAATGAGTGTGATTTGGAAGGAATCCAAATCAACTCAAAGAGGCAATCAGGTCCACTATGAGGATTTGGTTGAGCTTAGGTTGAGCTCAATCAGTTGACTAAAGAATTGATCAACATTAAGTTCAAGCCAGAATTGAAAAAGTGAGGGAACCACTTTTTCGAAGATTCTGGTAGGTAAACTGTCGGTGAGCAACGATTCAACTAGAGTTGCCCAGGATTTTGGGCGGCTGTCAGCGGCTGAACCGCTCGTACCCAGGAATCTGGGCACTTCGATGGTTGTCCCGCCCAGGTCGGCGGGTGAATCACCCTACCTAGATTTTCTGGGTGAGTTTAATTTTTGACTCCAAATTTTGAAGCCATTTGGGGTCTATAAATACCCCAAGTTTTCTTGCATTATATATAACAATTTGGCATACACTGAAAATCACACATGAAGACACAATTAATCTAAATAAATCATTAAATAAAAATACTTCTAAAAATGCAGAAGAAGAACACATTCCTAAGAATTTGACATTGAGAACCCAAGAACACCTTCCTAAGAATCGGAAGAAATGTGAACCGAGAAGAATACATAACTCCTCGAGTGAAATCCTAAGTGATAAGGACTTTGAACATTTGATAAATGAACCGGATAAATTAATGAACATAAACCATAAAAATAATCTTAAGATAGACAAAACCTCTTGCTATAAATGCAAGAAGCCAATGCACTCCGAAGATGAAGTGCACAACCAAGAAGTAGAGAATTTTGCACTTATGACCATCGATGACGAGGTTAGTGATTCATTAAGTATTATTTTTTTTGAATTATTAAGTATGTTTCATGATTTATTTGATGAGTTTAGAAAACTTAGTAAATCTTTTAAGTCGCTTAAGAATAATCATGATTTGTTAGTTAGACTTGATGAAATGCATGATTCATTGGTATCACATAACCGATGTTCTAAATGTGATATGCTAGATAATGTTAAAGAAGAAAATATCATGCTTAAGATAATATTAGAAAAAATTGAAATTAAAAATAAATCCCTTAATATGATTCTTGCTAATAAGGGTCATATTAATAGAAGAAATGGAATAGGTTTTGTGGGGAATACCAAACAAAAGCCAACTACTTTTGTTAAAGGACCAACCTTGAATCTATCATCAAAAGTTAAATTTAATTTTTGTGAAAGATTATGACATATGGCTTACAAATATCCATTTAAAAATTATAGTCCTCACAAATTACTTTGGGTTCCTAAGAGAACAACAAATAACAAAAAATTATTAGATAAGAAAGATAAATTTTTTCATATATGTCCCAATGTAAAATGGTTACCTAAATCTTTCTTATAGGTTTGTCACCAAACTACAGCTAGAAGCAGAATGGAATGATATCTTGTGAATGCTCATGTCATTTGTCTTGAGATCTAATTTACTTATCAAGCTCTCTAGCTAAAATGTCAAAAATAAGAAAAATTATTTGAATCAAGATGTTTGAAATTTAATGATATTTGTTTCTATTATAACAAATCCCTTTATTAAAAATAGTTCATGGTTACATAATCAATCTTGGTAATGCATAGCTAGAGCATACTAGTATGAAAATGAGCTCGAACAAAAAAATCTTATTTATTAAAAAATATGTTGAAATTTATATAAATGAGATTTTGATAATGATTGAATAATAGGTTCAAAATCATTAGCTTGGTTGTTGGTTTAAATGTAAAGACTATTGTTAAATAGTTTAAATATTGAGAAAGTCTGTGGAATGATTAATTTAAATATAACATTGGTTGAAATGATGATTGAATGATTATGTTGATGTTAGAATTTAAGCATAGAAAACATATATGTTTCATTTTTAGGTATTATTGAAAATAAGTTTATCAACTCCTTGCACTATGTGTAAAGAGTTAGACTCATTTAAAACTTTAAATTGAGATAGGTTGAAATTTTGCTTTAAAGATGTTTTATCATTTTGATGTATAACAATGACATTGACAACTACTTCTATAATAAAATTTGGCTTTCGATCTTAACCAAAAATTTATTGATTTAAAAATTATTCTTGAAAGAAATCACATGAAACAACCGAAAGGAGGATAATTATTCTTGAAAATATCTTTGTCCGATGAATCCTTCAACAAGATAAAATGATACATTTATTGTTGAATCTCTTTAACTATAAACATGAATTAGAGAACTTTAGCTATCTTCATTTGAAAAATAATTTATGTTGCCTTCATTGAAATATTTCGAAAAGCTATTTTTCATGATGATTTTGGATATGTTTTTAAATGATTTTATTTTTTAAAAGAAAGGGATTTATGAATGCATCCAACCTTATTGACATTTTAATGATTTCAAAACCTAAATCTTGATTTGATATCTTAAGAAATCGAAACTTAAAATCCTTATATAAATGAATCATAAGTTTATCTTTTTGGAACTATAACATGATTCTAAATAATGATCTTGATGATTTGAAATCACATATATAAGTTGAGATCCTATATTTTCATATCTCATTTTGCAAAATAATACTTGTAACTTGACAATTTTCATTGATCTCCTAAAATTTTTATTATCTAAGAGGATATTTATGAAATTAAATTATATCTTTTGGTATTCATGAGTGTCTTTTGATGTTAATATCTTTCTAGACATGATTTATTTTAAAACTCGTAAATGGTATAATTTATCATGAAAATTAATATTTCTTATATTTATGATAAGTTGAAAAAAATTTGATCGTTGTTGGAATCATGTTTAATTTCTATGATTTCTCTTTTTAATAAAAGGGAGATTTATGATCTTAACAATTATAATAGAGATTTTTATATTTTATTAAAAAGGATCTACCTAAATGAATTAAGTGTCTTAAGATTTATCTTAGATGAATCAAGATTGCTTAACCTCTTAAGACTCATGTTCACTATTTACAAAAAAAGGGGAAGAAACTTATTAGATGAAAATATGTCTTTTGATATTAAAAAATTTGATTTTATCTTTAATGACATGATCTTCTTGTACTTTTTTACGTAATTTGAATATGAATGTTAAGAAAAAATTATGTCATCATATTTCCTTCATGACAATGACCAAAAAGGGAAAATAAAATTACCAATATGATTAGAAGAAAATTGGATATGATAACATTGAATGAGGAACAATTGCTTAGAAGAAAATTAGAACTTTATAAATGCATACAAAATACTTGATTTACAATTTAAGCTTGATCTATTATCATGCCTTTTTTTGAAATTCTTGATGTTTTTTATCAAAATTTACATGAGATATTCTTCAAAATGCATGTTGATTGATTTGCTACCTTGCTTGAAATTTGTATAAGATAAATTAAATTGCATGGGTAGCTCTTGATTTTTTCTTAGATTTTGGAATTCACATCTATAAAAAATTACATCTATAAAATTGAGTATTTTTGTGATATGATGTTTTTCACTTCTATACCTTGATTCTTACCTTCTTGTTTACAAAAAAAGGGAGAGAATTTACATAAAAATGATGGTTTGCTATTTTCAGATCTCTATGCTATTTTTTCTTGAAATCTACATAAGAAATATTTGTTGAGCTCATATTCAAAATTTTCTTTTAAAATCTTATATCTATAAGATTATGGTTGAGATTTAAGAATGTAAAATCATGAAAATATATGAAATGCTAATCTAGATTTCATTAGATTAAGCCTTTTGTGATAATGTTTTTAAAAACTTTCTCCATGTTCTTTATCTTATTATTCACATAAGGGGAGAAAATTTGTATAATGTTTTGCTATTTTATGGATCTTTTTGCTATGCTTGAAATTACATGAGATGATTTTAAATGCATGACTAGCTCATGGAGTTTTGAGTTTATTTTTGAAATTCACCTCTACAAAATTGAGAGCAATATTTAATGATATTTTACAAATCCTCCCTAGTTTTCTTTCCTTCTTTTTCAAGAAGAAGAAAATTCTTTATGACTTATATCATATCTTAAAAAGGGGGAGCAAAAACTCATGTACCTTAAAATTCTTAGCGCTATATTTCACCTTTTTGTTGATGACAAAGGGGAGAAATATACATTGATGACAAATAATATTTTGAAATATACATTGATGACACATGATGATATATATTGATGATATACATTGATTACATATGATATTAATGGTATATATTGATGGCACATGATATTGATGATATACTTGGATATCTTGGATATGGATGCATAATCTTTTTGAAACTCATGATTCGATGACTTGATGTAAATTTGTGTTGAAATTTGCTTAGAATGTTGATTGTTTAAAAATACTTGAAATTTAAGAGTGTGTGATTTTCTTAAATTTAAGTGGCATGGATTTATGGGGAGTCAGGAATAACTTCTGTCATCAATTGATTGTCATCATAAAAAATGGGGAGATTGTTGAATCTTGAATTTTGATGATAAAATTAATTGATGGGTTATTGATCTAACATGTGTTGTTAGAGTTGATTGATATAGGATTAACTACGAGAGAGATAATATGACAATCAAAGGCTTGGCCAAAGTCAAGTTCATGCATCAAGACGGGGTTCAGACGATGCAGTTGGGAACTCGCCAGGAGTGCATCGGGAGATCACCGTGGGTATTGGGAGTTTGCCAGCAGAATGGCACAAGGGAGTTCGTCGGAAGAAGACCAAGTCTCACTAGAAGATTGTCGGGGGTAGCCGAAAGGCTTACCGGGAGATGGAAAGGTCTTGAAGTGGATGTGTTGGCCATTATGATTGTAATTAATTAAGTTGTAATTAGTATCATGTAGGTTTAACCATGACGGGAGAAGGAGTTATAGATCAAACATGGACCTAGGATCAAGATTAGGCATCGGGCCAAAGTTTTGGACGATGCGGTGAAAGTTCGTCGGGCGTTCACTAAGACTTCGCCGAAGGTATCGGGAAGATCGCTAGGAACACGTTGGGGAGATCGCCAAAGGAAGACCGTTAGACTCGTCATTGGAGATTCCGGAGGTTGTCGGATTGCGGAAGTAAGGTCATAAGCTTAGTGGTCATGTCTTAATTATAATCTTTAAGTCGTAGGTTACGATTGAGTCATAAATCAAATTAAAAAGGCAATCGAGTCCACTATGAGGGTTTGGTTGAGCTCAGGTGGAGCTCAATCAGTTGAACAAAGAATTGGTCAACATTAGGTTCAAGCCGAAATTCGAAAAGTGGAGGGAACCACTTCTCTAGAGATTTCGACGGGTAAATCATCAGTGAGCGGCGGTTCAACCGGTGTCGCCCAGGATTTCGAGCGGCTGTTAGCGACTGAACTGCCCAGGCTGGGCTGCTGAACCGTCCATACCCAGGAATCTGGGCATTTTTTTGACAGTTGACCCGCCCAGATCGGTAGGTGAACTGCATATACCTGAATTTTCTGGGTGAATTTGATTTTTATCTCTAAATTCTAAAACCATTTGAGGTCTATAAATATCGTAAGTTTTCTTGCATTCTATACAATAATTTGGAGAATAAAATTCTATGAAAAACTTGTGTGGATTGTAAGAAAAAGGAGAGGGGTAAGGGAGTGATCAAAGAGTTATAATCTTATCTCCCTTGTAAGCAAAGTGTAAGGATTTGGTCTTCACCCAAAGAGATTGGTAGTAGACGCCGGTGTGCCTCAAGGAGGAGGACTCGGGAGTGAACGTAGGTCCGTTGGTGCCAAATCACTATAAAACTTGTGAGTTCTTTATTTGCTTTCCTTGCTTACTAATTTTTTATTGATGTTTCTGATTTCATTTACACTTTGAAAGTATGGTTTCCACGTCAAACATTTCATTTACGACATTGCTTATCTTTCGGATTTCCTTGCTCTTTTTGTAAGCAAGTAACTTAGCAATCTTCTTTGAATCATTCACTTGTTACGAAAAGCTTTGGATCTTCCTATCTTGCTTAAAGCCAAAAAGTTTTTTGTTTAAAATAAAAATTTACACCACCCCCACCCCCCCCACAACCCATCTCTTAATGCCAATTGATCCTAATAGGATTTATAGGATAAAAATATTTTCAAGAATAATTATCCTCCTTTTGAGTTATTTTCAACTTATGAAATTTATTTCAAGAATGCAATATTATTTAAAGTAAAAAAAAGAAGTTTCATCAAGATCATTGTAAAAAATATTTTTAAATAAAAGCTTCGATTTATTTTAATTCCAATAATTTTTAGACTTAGCGAAATAAGTTACCATGCTCATTTCATTCTCATTAAATATATTTTAAATTTTTCAAAAAATACTAGAAAATGAAGCATGATCTTTCTCTTTCTCCATTTTTATTATTCTATGCTCAAATTCTAATATTCAATAATTCAATCATATTTCAATTTACTTCTTCAACAATAAAATTAACATAACATCATCAAAGTCATTACAATATGAAATTTCCAAACAAGTAAAATATTTTCAAACGATATTATTATGATTATTGTAACAAGATATTTTTAAACAAAATCTTTTAGTATATTTCCAATCTTGTTAAACGTGTCTAATATGTTACCAAGAGAATTTTCTTTCTTATTTAATTTTTTTAATTTTTCAACCATAAAATAAAGCATGATTACTTATATATAATTTTTTAAGTTCAAATTTAACATTTAATCATTTCATTCAATTTTATCTCAAGACAACGTACACTTATTTAACTATTATAAGTCAATACAAGCATACAAGCATAATCAATATCTCTTTTTCATATTTTTCAACTTAGATAATTTTGCACTAAATTTTCTTTGTTCTAATTTTAACATGCTCTAGTTACGCAAAAAGTTATGCACCATTGGGAGCAATCAAGATTGATTATAACAATGAATCATCCAAAGATTCATTACCAATAATTTTTCTTGTTATTACTTAGGCTAGTGAGCTTAAAAGAGTTTTAGATCTCAAGTTATATGCCTTAAGCATCAATTTTCAAAATACTATTTAGTGCTCTTAGCCTTATTAGGAGATAAATTTATAGTATGGGGGGTTTTAGTTTAGGTATTCATTTTATATTGGGTCCTTCATGCAAAACTTTATCTTTCCTTTCTGATGGTTTTTGGTTGTTTGTTGTTCTTTTGGGAATTCAACCTAATTGGTGTGGACTATATTTTCTAAATAAACATTTGTTGGCTTTATGTCTTAATCTACCACAAAAATTACATTTGATTTTTGGTGGCAAATTTAAGGTAGGTCCTTTAACAAAAATGGTTGTCTTTTGTTGAGTGTTACCCACAAAGCCTATACCATTTCTTCTATTAATATAACCCTTATTAGTAAGAATCATATTAAGGGATTTATTTTCTATTTCAAATTTTTCTATGATTTGCTTTAGCATGATATTTTCTTCTTTAATATTATCTAGTATTTCACATTTAGAACAAGGATTGTGTAATACTAATGAATCGTCCATTTCATCAAGTCTATTAACTAACAAATCATGTTCATTCTTAAGCAGCTTAAAAGATTTACTAATTTTTCTAAATTCATCAAACAATTCATGAAATATATTTAATAATTCGATAAAAGATATACTTAATGAATCACTAACCTCATCGTCGATAGTCATAAGCACATAGTTGGCTACTTCTTCCTTGCTTTGATCTTCTTCTTTGGAGCGCCTTGGCTTCTTGCGTTCATAGCAAGAGGTTTTTGTCCATCTTAAGATCATTTTTATGGTTCATATTCATTAATTTCTCCGGTTCATTTGTCAAAGGTTCAAAGTCCTCATCACTCGAGATTTCACTCGAGGAGTCATATGTTCTCTCTTTAGTTCAAATTCCTTCATGTTCTTTGGAAGGTGTTCTTCAAGTTCATTTTTGTAAGACATTTCATTCATTGATTCATTTATTTTAATTGTGCTTTCATGTGTGATTTCCAATATATGCCAAATATCAAAAGCCAAATCACAAGAAGAAACCCGATCAAATTTATTTTTATCGAGAGCATAATATAAGGCATTTATAACCTTTATATTTAAAGAAAATATTTGTTTTTCATAATCATTCCAATCATTTATTAGATTGGATGACTTCTAAAAACCTTTTTTAATAATACACTATAAATCAAAATCTATCAAAATAAAAAAGATATGTATTCAGATTTTTCAAGATGTGTAATCCATCCCATTGAACATAGGCAGACGTGTAATAGAATATTCCACATTCATGTCGAAAGAAGTCATTTACTCATTTGGGTTTTTAGTCTAATGAGTAGCACTTGGCTCTGATACCAATTATTAGGATCAATTGGCACTAAGAGGGGGGGGGGGGGGGGGGGGGGTGTGTGAATTAGTACAAGTATAAAATTACGATTTAAGGGAAACTTTTCGTTTAAGCAAAACTAAAATCGGAAGCATTTCTTGGACTTGAAAGTAAACAAGTAAACGATTTAAAAATCTTGCTTTCGTAAAATAAAGAGTGAATAATAGAAGCTTCTTTTAATATTTTGATAAAACTAATTTAAAGTCGATTTGAAAGAAGTAGAGAGATTGGAGCTCGATTTTAACTGTAAGCAAGTAATAGAGAGTGAAAAGTAAAGCAAATAAAGACACAGTTATAATGGTTAGGCCTCAACCTAGCCTACGTCCACTCCCAAGACTTCTTCCCCAAGGCCCACCGGTATCTACTATCAACCTTATTTGGGTGAAAATCAAACCCTTACAACTTCCTCTCTTTTTTTAATAGGCTTAGGAGATGAACCTTACAACCTCACAAGGGAGAAGAACAAGTTTTATAAGACTTTCCTCTCTCCCTTACCCCTTTTATTTTTCTTACAATTTTCATACACAATTTATCATAGAATTTCTACCAAAAAATTATTGTGTGAAATGCAAGAAAACTTGAGGTATTTATAGGCCCCAATTAACTTTAGGATATGGAGCCAAAATTCAAATACACCCGAAAAAACTGGGTACGGGCGGTACAACCACCAGCGCCACCACCGAAAGCACCCTGAAAATAGGGTACAAGCGGTACAACCGTCGTAAGCTGCTCGGATTCTTGGGCAAAGATGGTACAACAACCACTCACCAGTGGTACAACCGCTAGGATTTTTGGAAAAGTGGTTCCCTTCACTTTTTCAATCTCGATTTGTACCACCTGTTGAACAATTCTCGGGTCAACTAATTGAGCTTGACTTGAGCTCAATCCAATCCCTTTGTGGACCTGGTTGGCCTCGCTTGAGTTAATTTAGATCCCTTTCAAATCTAACTCAAACAGGACTTAACCTTAACGATGCTAACTATAACTTAATTAATTACCATCAACATGGCCAACAAATCCACTTGAAGACCTTCCCAACTCCCGACAAGCTTTTCGGCTAACCCCGACAATCTTTCGGTAAGTCTCGATCTTCTTTCGGCGAACTCTCTTGCGCCATCCTGGCAAGCTCCCGGTACCCTCGGCAAGCTCCCGACGCACTCCAAGTGAGTTCCTAACCGCATCATCCTCACTCCGGCCCGATGCCTGGACTTGACTTTGGCCAAACCTCTGGTTGTAATTTTCACTCTGTCATAGTTAATCCTGCATCAATCAACTCTAACAATCTTGTTAGATCAATAACCCATCAATTGATTTCATCATCAAAATCCAAGATTCAATATTTGAAAGATCGATTGGTGTATCGGACAATAAGAATGATTGTAATTATGTCTTAGTATGTCGTAGTTAAAATTATATGTTCTGAGTCCTAATTAAGTTAGATTTGGAGAAATCCAAATTAACTCAATAAGAGGCAACCAGGTCTACTTTGGGTTAGGATTTGAACTCAGGTTAAACTCATTTCGTTGACTTGGAAAGGGGTTAATAGGAGGTACACCTCAGGTACAAAATAGTATGCAAAAGTACTATTCTTGAGCTACCCGACAGTAGTACCACCTAGGTGGCAGTAGTATTGCCATCGCCTAGGAATTCAGGGTGCTTTCGATGGTAGTATCATCGATGTCGACAGTAGTGCCACCCGTATCGTGGATTCTAGAGATTTTTGAGTTTTAGCTCTAAATTTTAAAGCCAAATTGGGGTTTATAAATACGCTAAGTTTTCTTGCTTGGAAGAGCAAGAAAGTGGAAGAAAAATAGGTGAAAATACTAGAAAAATACTCTTAGAATTTGTTGAGAACTTTCTTTGTGTGCTTTAAGTGTGAAGTGAGGTTAAGGGAAGAGGGGAAGATTGTAAAGGTTCCTCTCCTGAACTTGTGAAAAGGAGAGTGTAAAGGTTCTTCTCATAAGCCTAGGGAAAAGAGAAAGGTGTAAAGGGTTTTGATCTTTACTCATGGAAGAAGATCATTAGTGGACATCGATGGGCCTCAACGAAGGAGGACTCGAGAAGTAGACATAGGTCAAGTTAGTGACCGAACCACTATAAACTTGTGAGCCTTTCTTTACTTGCTTTTTATTTTAGTATTACATAGCTAAATCAGGATTCTTCATTCGGTATTAAGTTTAATTGCTCTCTAACTTGATCTTGACAAAAATACTTTTAGTTTTGGTTTTTACCACAAGCATATTTTTTAAACCGAGGACTTTTTGCACTTGCACTAATCACCCCCTTCTTAGTGCCAACTCAATCCTAACACTCTATTCATCTGGCACTTCATCTAAACCTCTGATGCACGTCCTTTCCCTCGGCATATCACTCGATCTATATACATGTTGGCTTCCCACAATATTCGATCTTTTGGCATAATATCGATCCTTCCAGCCCAATGCCCGAACTCATGACATGAAGTCCATCCTTTAGTGTGTTGACCAATCTACTGACTCGACATCCAATCTGCTAGTTATAGGTGCCTTGCAAGCCAATCACATGAGTGATGGCATGTGTGACACGCTGCAAAGTATTTTTACATTATGATTATTATTGGTATTTTCTCATATTATATTGACTACTGCATATACATTGTGATGTCCATAGATTTGTGCAATGGGAATCAAATCGTGGTGAGATCACAATAATGAAACTGATTCACCTTTAAACATAAACCCTAAATAATCCTGATTATAGGTTATCGAGAGGGGCATCGAGATAACCAGACAGACCGGTATACTGTATACCCATCCATATGATGGAGGGATGGTCTCATAGCTGCTTGTGTGGGGACACTAAGGATACAATACAGGTGCTCATTGGATAATGAGTTTACTGATTGATCTACTTACGGGATATTGTATGATTAATGATACCTAAGATTATACAATAATTTCATAGTCCCAATTGTGTATCTAGTCCTTATACTTGAGACACCAAGGATGTCTTGTTTGAGTACTCCTGTCTTTGATGCCAGACTTATAGGTCTGGAAAGTTTTAATTCTGGTACAACCTGTTATCGAGATTGATAGCCAACCTTACGAAGGTAATTGAGTGTCAATAGATGATCATCTACTCTCGGTATTGCGTGAGGAATATCCCATATGTTATCGCTCAAACAAATCCTCAGCCAGGGTCGTTTGGATTGAGATAGAATGAGTTCTCCAGGAGAATCTGATTAGAGTGAGACTCGAATAAATTCCATATGAGACCTAACAGTACTGTGCCCAATATATGGTCTTTGGGATATTAGATAGATGAGAGACTATAGATACATGGTAACTGAGGATAGACAGGTCCAATGGATAAGCTTCCATGTACGGTCTGAGGACTATGGCGTAGTGGCCTAGTACGTCCATAGTCGATGAGTTGAGTAAATTATTATGAGATAATAATTCAATGAGTCAGAAGGAGTTCTGATAGATACAATTCACGGCCAGCTTGGTATTTGACCTAGAGGATCACACACATATAGTAGATGTTCAAACGAGTAGAGAATTTGATATGAGTTATCCAATTAGCCCTTGTTCTCATTGGATGAGACCCAATATTAATGGACTCTTTGCATGAGGCTCAGTTAAAGGCTAATTAAGATTATTGGATAGAGATCCAATAATCTAAGATTAGGGGTAATTGGATGGAGATCCAATACCCACTAAGATAGGATCCATTAGGGTTTTTGGATGACTCTCTATAAATAGGAGGCAAGGGCAGCACAATAGTAATAGGCTGAACCTTTGGCCGCCCTTTCCTATTCTCCTCTCTCCTTCTATGCAAGAGTTGCAAGCTTTTGGGCTACGATTGGAGGAGTATCACAACAATGATCCTTTGTGTGGATATCGATAGAGGAGGACGTTTGACATTCTTCATCCTCTCTATCTGGATCTGAAATTTCAGGGATATACAATCTCCCTAGGTAATTAATCTCCCGCGTATCATAAATTTTGATTTTATGGGTTTTTTATACACCAATCTTTGCACGACGACTTGATGCTGGTTATATAGGTGCCCTGCCAATCACGTGAGTGATGACACATATGATACACTGTACGATCTTTTTGCTTATAATTATTGACATATTCTCATATTATATTATCTATTGCATATATATATTGCAATGTCCTTTGTTCTGTATAATGGGAATCAGATTATGATGAGATCATGATAATGAGATCAATTCACCTTTAAACACATCCTAAATAATCCCGATCATAGGTTACTTGAGAGGGACATTGAGATAATCAGACAGATCGGTATACTATATACCCATCCATATGATGGAGGCGACTGGTCTCATAGCTACTTATGTGGAGACACTAAGGATATAGTATAGGTACTCATTGAAGAATGAGTTCATTGATTGATCCGCTTGTGAAATGTTATATGGTTAATGATACCTAATGTCAGACAGCGATTACATAGTCCTATTTGTGTATATATTCCTTAGACTTGAGATACTAAGGATGCCTTGTTTAAGTACTCATTTCTTTGATGCCAGACTTACAGGTTTGGAAAGTTCCAGATTGGTACAACCGATTATCGAGATTGGTAGCCAACCTTACGAAGGTAATTGAGTGTCAATAGAGGAATATCCAATATGTGCTTGCTCAAACAAATCCCTAGCCAGGGTCATTTGGATTGAGAGAGGAGTTCTCTAGGAGAATCCGATTAGAATGAGACTATGACGGATTTCGTATGTGACTTAATGGACCATGTCTAATATACAGTCTTTGGGATATTAGTTGGATGAGGGATATAGATATACTGTAACCGTGGACAGATAAGTCTGATGGATTCCATCCCCATGTACCACCTGGGGACTATGGTGTAGTGGCCTAGTACATCAATAGTTGATGAGTCGAGTGAATTATTATGAGGATAATAATTCGCTATATCAGAAAGAGTTATGATGGGAGCGACTCACGACTAGCTCAGTATCGGGCCTAGAGGGTCACACACATATGGTGAATGCTTCAGCAAATAGAGGATAGGATGAAGATCCAAATAGCCCCTATTATCATTAGATGAGACCCTACACTAATAGGCTCCTTGCATGAAGATTATTAGATAGAGATACAATAATACAAGGTTAATGGATAATTGGATGAAGATCTAATACCCACTAAGGGCAGGACCCCTGAGGTTTTTTGGTGGCTCTCTATAAATAGGAGAGGAAATTCATGGTTGATAGGCTGCAGCTTTGGCCACCCCTTCTTATTCTCCTCCCTCTCTCTGCGCAAGAGTTGCGAGATCTGATTGGAGGAGTTTCACTACAGAGATTCATCGTGTAGATACCGCTAGAGAGGAGGACGCTTGACCTTCTTCATCCTCACCATTTGGATCTTGGAAAACATAGATATACGATCTCCCTAGGTAATCAATCTATCACACGATGTAGTTTTTTTTATTTTTACTACTTTCTCGTGACCCAATCTTTTGCACGACGATTTGATTTGCGTGGGAAACATGTTTTGTTTGATTTTCGCTACACATGTGATGGTCACACTTGGCTTCCCAATAGTAGTATTAGAGCCAAGGTTATACGTGCAAAAATTGGTTTTAAACTGCGTGTGATGAGATTGAATCGCGTAGAACCATTCTACACGTTTATTGCAACGATTGGCACTGATGGTAGCATTGCTTACGGGCTGAGGGGCCACCACCTGCATGATGTTTGCTTGTAGGGGTGGCTGACTATGTCTAGGCCCCTGCAGAGGCGGTCGGCTGCTGCTAGGGCCCCTTGCAAGGGGCGGCCAGGTTACGGCAGGTGTGGCCCGCAGGGGCAGTAGCCCGTAAGCAGACGGGTGGCTGGTTGTGGGTGCGGTGCCCGCAGGAAGGTCGCTTGCGTGCATAAGCACTACCTGCAAGGGCTGTCGCCTGTAGTGGTGGTCGCTCCTAGCGATCGCCAGCAGGGGCAGTGCCCACAAGGGCGAAGCCTATGGAGGTGCCACCTACGGGAATGGCGCCTGCCCGCAAGGGTGGCCACCCGAGGGCAGTGACAGTTGCCCACGGGCAAGGGCAACCACCGCCTAGGCAGGGGCGGTGGTGGTGGCCACCGCAAGAGGAAGGCAAGGCTAGGGTTTCTTTTTGGTTAAAAGGATGATCTTACCCCTTAGAATTTGAGAAATTTCGAGGTCTATCCTATGCTAGAATTCTGAAAGCATCCTCAATAATTCTAAAAATTTCGAGGATTATCCTTTTATCAAGAATTCTAAAAATGCCCTTGATAATTCTAAAAATTTTGAGCATGTCCTGATTTTCAAAAAAATAATTATTTAAATAGTTTAATTAATTATTATATATCTAGTAATCATATATATGATGTGATGTACATGTGATGTATGATGTGGATGGATGATCATGATATATGTGTTTTGATATGTGTAATTGTGATTATTATTATTATTGTTGGGGCCTATGAGCCTCTATTTTTGTCATTTATTATCGGGTCTGTAGGCGTGTGATTATTTTGTAATTACATGGAAAGACGTAGTGGGAGCGTGGAGGTGATAGCGGGACCCAAGATGTCGTGGCGGGAGATCACGACGCATGGTGATGTGACGAGGATCCGACGGAACCGATGATGATGAGATCAACGATCACAGGGCATGGAGATGAGCTGATGCATACATAGATCCTATTGTGGGTGATTAGGCCCATTGCTCAGGCTTAATCATATTAGGTGATGACTCATGATCATCCGGTGTGGCTTACATATATGAAGTGTAATACACCTAATATATATATATATATATATATATATATATATATATATATTTGTATGCGATGTAGATATATATTAAATATGTATATGTGTGACATGACATATTAGGAGACTAATACGAAATAAAAACTCCTCTTACGATAATATTAAGTCAGTAAGCATGAGACAATAAGATTGACCAACATGACCTTCCATCGCTATAGGAAGAAATTGAATCACGACATAGATTAAGTTGGTCGAGTCCCTCGAGGCTCTCCTATCTACGTGATCGAGATCTTGCCTATGACATAGAGATGTCACCGGTGACTTGAGGACATGGTATGCTTGGTCGAGTTCCTCAAGGGCATATCATCAAATCAGACTCATCTTGTAACGAAAATAACTTAAAATCTTTAAAAGATACAAAGGCAAGGAGCATCCTTATAGCTTCAAGTCTAGCCAAAAGAGCAAAGATTTCTTCATAATCGATTCTTTCTTCTTGGTTGAAACCCTTGGCCACTAATTTAGCCTTATTTCTAACCATGATACCATTTTTATCTTGCTTATTTCTAAAGACCCATTTATTACTAATCACTTAATAGTCATTAGGTTTAAGAACAAGCTTTCATACCTCATTTCTCTCAAATTGATTTAACTCTTCATGCATTGTAATAACACAAGAGTCATCTTTTAGGGCTTCATCAATATATTTTGGTTTAACTTGAGAAAGAAATGCGACGTTAGCACAAAATTTTTTAAAAGAAGAACGGGTTTGAACACCTCTTGATGTATCTTCAATTATAAGCTCCTTAGGATGAGCATTTGCATACTTCCATTCCTTGGGTAACGATTTGGATGTAGATTCATCTAAGTTGCTTTTAGGAGGATTATCATTTAATTCAAAGAACCAAAATCAAATTGATCTTCAAAATTAATTTTTTTAAGTTTAGAAATCTCATTGAAAATAACATGAATAGATTCTTCAATTACCAAAATTTTTTTATTGAATACACGATAAGCTTTTGAAATAGAGGAATAACCAAGAAAAATACCTTTATTAGATTTTACATTAAAAATTTTTTTCATTCAAAATAAAACATTTGTAACCAAATACTTTAAAATAAGAAATATTAGATTTTTTACCATTAAACAATTCAAAAGGAGTTTTAATGAGTAATGGTCTTATAAGAACCCTATTTAAAATATAATATGTTGTGTTAACGGTTTCAGCCCAAAAATATTTGGGTAGGCTATGTCTGTTTAACATGGTTCTAGCTATTTCTTGTAAGCTCCTATTTTTCTTTCTACTATTCTATTTTTTTGTGGATTTCTAGGAGTAGAGAAGTTATGGATATACCCATTTGACTCATAAAAATTTTAAAACTTATTATTTTGAAATTCACCACCATGATCACTACGTATTGATGAAATCATAAAACCTTTTTTATTTTAAATAATTTTATAAAATTTTTAAAAATATTTAAAAGAATCACTTTTGTGTGTCAAGAAATAACTCCAAGTATATCTACTATAATCATCTACTAAGACAAATGAATATTTGATACCTCCTAAACTTGTAGTATCAATTGGTCCAAATAAATCTATATGGATCAATTGTAGTGGCTTATTTGATTTTTTTGACTTAAAGCTACTTTTTATTTGCTTTTTTAATTGGCAAGTATCATATATTTTATCCTTAACGAACTTAAGGCTAGGTAATCCTCTTACTAAGTCTTTAGTTAAAATTTGGTTGAGTAGTTTCATACTAGCATAACCAAGTCTCCTATGCCAAACCCAGGCATCATCATTTAAAGCCAAAAAGCATGTTTCATCACACAAAATTTCAATGTCAATAGTATATACATTTTTATTTTTTAAGGCAATCAAAAATTTATTCTTGTGTGGCATTTTAATTATACAAGCATTAGATTCAAATTTAATAATATATCCTTTATCACATAATTGGCTAATACTAAGTAGATTATGTTTCAAGCCATTAACTAATAATACATCTTCAATCAAAAGGTTGTATATGTTACCTATGGTTCTTTTCCAATGAATTTTCTTTTGTTGTTGTCTCCGAATGTGACAACTCCTTCATTTAGGCTAGTGAGCTTAGAAAAATAAGTTAGATCTCCGGTCATGCACCTTGAGTATCTACTATCAAGGTACCATTTGGTGCTTCTAGCCTTAGTTTAGAGATAAACCTATAAGAAATATGGTTTTAATTTAGGTACCTATTTTACTTTGGGTCCCTCATGAAGAGCTTTACCTAATTTATCTAAAGGTCTTTGGTTGTTTATGGTTCCTTTAGGAATCCAAATTAATTTATGTGGACTATACTTTCTAAATGAACATTTGTAAGCTATATGTCCTAATCTACCACAAAAGTTGCATTTAATTTTTGGTGGCAAGTTTAGAGTAGGTCCTTTGATAAAGATAGTTGACTTTTATTGAGTTTTGCCAACAAAGCCTATACCTTCTTTCCTATGAACATGACCCTTATTTGTAAGGATCATGTTTAGGGGTTTATTTCCTATTCCAAAATTTTCTAATGTTTGTTGTAGTACAATATTTCTTTTCTAAGTTCCTTTGATGTTTAAATTTTGGTGCATGAATGAAGTAATGATGATGCTTCATGTATTTGATCAAATCTACTAACTAGTGAATCATGCTCTTTCTTATGTAGTTTACAAGACACTAATTTTTCTAAATTCATCATAAAGCTTATGAAAAATATTTAGTAACTTAGTAAGAGAGATATCTGAAGACTCACTTATCTCCTCATAGATGGTCATGAGAGCATAGTTGGCAACCTCTTCCTTGTTGTGGTCTTCTTCATCCGATGAGCTTGAGTTATCCCAAGTTGCCGCGAGAGCCTTCTTCTTGTATGATGCCTTCTTCTTCAATAATAGACATTCACTTTTGAAATGTCCTGGCTTCTTGCATTCAAAATATATTATGTTATCCCTTTTTAGTTCATTTTTATTTTTATAAGTTTTATTCTTCTACATAAATTTTTTTATTTTTCTTGTCAACAGTGCAATGCCATTGTTCTCATCACTTGAGGTTTCGCTCGAGAAATCATCAGCAGTTCTCAGTGCCAAATCCTTCTTGTTCTTTGGAAATGGTTCCTCAAGTTCATTATGAGCTTTACAACTCAATTCATAAGTCATAAGTGATTCAATAAGTTCTTAAAGAGAAAAATTATTTAAATCTTTAGCCTCTTGAATTGCAGTTACTTTAGGATCCCAACTTTTTGGAAGAGATCTTAATATCTTACTAACAAATTCAAAATTAGAAAAACTTTTACCAAGAACTTTTAGACCATTGACGACATCCGTGAAACGGGTGTAGATGTCTCCAACGGTCTCACTTGGTTTCATTCAAAATAATTCATAACTATGAACTAAAATGTTAATTTTGGACTCTTTAACTCGATTAGTGCCTTCGTACGTGATTTCAAGAGTGTGCCAAATTTTGTGAGTAATTTCACAAACAGAAACCCAATTAAATTTATTTTTATCAAGTGCACAAAATAAAACATTCATTGCTTTTACATTTAAAGAAAAATTCTTCCTTTCCAAATCATTCATTGATTTAGAAGATTTTTCAAAACCATTCTCAATAATGTGCCAGAAATCAAAATTCATAGAAATCAGAAATATACGCATCCTCATTTTCCCATACGTATAATCTGTCCTATTGAACATGAGAGAACGTGAAATGGAATGTCCCTCGTTCATGCCAAACAAAGCCATTAACTCACTCAGGTGTTAGTCTAATGAGTAAGTCCTTGCTCTGAGACCAATTGTTAGGATCAATTGCCACTAAGAGGGGGGTAGTGAATTAGTGCAAATGCTAAAATATTGATTTAAAGAAAACTTTTCATTTAAATGAAATCAAGATCAGAAGCATTTCTTGGAATTTTAAATACGTGAGTGATTCAAACTAAAGATCAAGAAACTCTGATTTAGCTAATGAATGTTGAAAATAAACAGGAGAGAAACACTCATAATTTATAATGGTTCAGTCGCAATCTTGGCCTACCTCCACTTCTCGAGTCCTCTTCATCGAGGCCCATTGTTGTCCACTACCGATCTTCTTTGGGTGAAGGTCAAACCCTTACAAGCTTTCAACTTACAAGGGAGACTTTTTACAAGGATTACAACACTTAGCTCACTCCCTTCCCCTTTTTCTTTTTCTTGCACACCTTTCATATACCTTTTTTTCACCAAATTTTGTCCAATGACTTGTGTGAATTCTTACACTAAATATAAGAAAACTTGGGATATTTATAGACCCTAATTGGCTTCACAAGAATGGAGCCAAAATTCAGATGTATTCGAATAATTTTGGTATGGGCGGTACAACCACCGGTACCGGTGGTACTACCATCGAAAGCTACCCGAAAAATAGGGAGGCGATGGTACAACCATCAAACTAGGTGGTACAATTGTCGGCTTGGGCAATACAACCGTCGAGAATCCCGAAAAAGTGATTCCCTCAACTTTTCCAATTCTGACGTGTACCTTCTATTGATCAATTCTCAAGTCAACCAATTGAGCTCAACCTGAGCTCAATCCATCCCCATAATGAACCCGGTTGTCTCACATTGAGTTGATTTGGATTCCTTCTAAATCAAACTCATTAGAACTCGAACCTAACTACGACTCACTGATTACAACTATACAGGACCATCAAGCTTAATAAATGACTTAACCCTCTGAATCTGGCAACCTCGGACATTCTTGCGGTGAGTCTTATGGTCTTCTTCCAGCGATCTTCAGACGTGTTCCCAGCAAGCTTGATCCTACCCCAACATCAGGTTATAACTCCTTTTCTTCATCATAGTTGAACCTGCATTACTTCCTCTAACACACATGTTAGATTAAACACTCATTAATTAATTTCATCATTAAAATCTGAGATTCAACGCCACTATCAATCTTCTTTGGGTGAAGATCAAACCCTTACACTTCTCACTCTCCTTTTCCCAAGCTCAGGAGAGGAACCTTACAAATTCACAAGGGAGACTTTACAAGAATTACAATTCTTTCCCTCACTCCCTTGCCCCTTACTTTTTTCTTACAATTTTAGCACATAATTTTTTCATAGAATTTCTAGCCCAATGTGTTATTCTAAATGCAAGAAATCTTGGGGTATTTATAGACCTCAATTGGCTTCAGAAATGGAGCCAAAATTCAAACGTACCCAAAAAATTTGGGTATGGGTGGTACATCCACTAGCACCAGTGGTACAACCACTGAAAGCTACCTAGAAAATTAGGTGGTGATGGTACAACCACTGGCCTAGGTGATACAACCACTCGCAATCTTAGAAAAGTGATTCCCTCCACTTTTTCAATCTCGACTTGTACCTTTAGTTGACCCCTTTCTAGGTCAACTAATTGAGCTCAACCTGAGCTTAATGCAATCCCAAATATGGACCCAGATTCCCTCACTTGAGTTAAATTGGATTCCATCCAAATTTAACTCAAGTAGAACTCAAATCCAAACTGATGCTAACTATGACTAATTAATTATAATCAATATGACCATCAAGTCCAATCAAGACCCTCCTGACTCCAAGCAAGCTTTTCGGCAATGCCTGATGATCTTCTAGCGAGTCTCTTGGTCTTCTTCCAGTGAACTCCCGACGCTATCCTGGCAAGCTCTCGGCGAACTCTCAACAAGCTTTCGGTGAACTCTCGGCAAGTCTCTGATCCCTTCGGCGAGCTCCTGGCGAACTCACGACAAGCTTTTGATACCTTTGACAAGCTTTCGAAGAGTCTTGGTCATCTTCTGGTGAATCCCAGGCTATCACGGACTTAGCTAGTTTTGCTTAAGTCGTGTGGCACCCTTGCGTGCCCGTCCGTAAAGGTCAGCCTCCCGAAACCTCTTAGGGTCCCTTAGGACCTACAAAAGAGAAAACATGTTAGAGGAAGCATTTCCCACGGTATTCACAAGCAACCACTTTAGAAAACACTTTATATAGCCAATACAAATTACAGCCATACAAGCTCTGAACGATTGCACACAAAGGATCAAGGTCCATTAAAGACCGAAGTCCCCACAAGCGCCTACATGACACAACTCAGATTTACAAGCTGAAACCAGCCACAAAGACTAACAAAACTAGGGCTGCCAAGCCTACTACAAGCCTGCTACTTGCTATACAAAGAATGCACAAAAAATGAAGGACATGGACAAACATGCGCATTACATCGAACACCTTATTTATATTTTTGTCCATGACATTCTCCCCTACTTATTCCTTCGATGTCCTCGTCAAAGCCGTTGTAGACGCTGCATCTCCTTGCCTTTTGCTGAATCTTCAATCTTCTGCATTGGCTGCAACATGTCCCTTGGCTCCTAGCTGCTCTTTGCCACTGTTGTTGAGTAGTCAAACTCTGATCCACCATGCTACTTCAACTCGCTAATAACTGACTCTTGTGTGGGGTTGATTGAGATGTGCTCATCCTTGTTGATTTCTGTAGATCCTTTTGGTGAAGGACAAGACCTTCCTTTGTTATGCACCAGTATTGCAATAGTCTCATGTTGCTTAAACTGGATGGAAGCTTGTTGGAGCTTAAACGAGCATCGCTTCACAGACTTTAAAGTTTTTGAGGTCCTTCCTCCACAAGATTTACTTATTGATCCTTCTACAACTTTAGTTGCCACTTCCAAGTAGGTTTGCATCATTCTCGCTTTCTATTGGCATTCTATTGGGAAATGAAGTGGATAATCTACTCTTAGTAGTATTGATCATTAACGGTGAGGATTTGACAATTATAATCTTTCATAAGCTTTCCTTGAAGGGTCAGTGAACTTGTGTAGAGCTCTTCTACTGGATAAATAAGAGAATCGAGGTACTAAGTTTCACCCATTCTCTTTGAGTTGAGAGAAAGGAGTTTCTCCTATTATAAACTCCTTCGGATGATCATTGACATACTTTCAATCCTTGGGTAAGGATTTGGAAGAAGATTCATCCAAGTTACTTTTAGGAGTATTATCATTTAAATTCAAGTTACCAAGATCAACTTTATCATCAAATCAATCTTTTTAAATTAAAAAAACTCATTAAAAATAACATGAATAAATTCTTCTATTACTAATGTTCTTTTATTAAAAACATGATAAGATTTTGAAATAGAATAATAACCTAGAAAAATATCTTCATCGGATTTTGCATCAAATTTACCTAAAGCATCCTTTTCATTTAAAATATAATATTTGTAATTAAATATTTTAAAATAAGAAATATTAGGTTTTTTACCATTCCATAATTCATAAGAAGTTTTAGTGAGTAATGGTCTTATAAGAACCCTATTTAAAATATTGCATGTCGTATTAACAGCTTTGGTCCAAAAATATTTGGGTAGACTATGTTCATTCAACATTGTTCTAGCTATTTCTTGTAAGCTCCTATTTTTTCTTTATATTACCCCATTTTGTTGTGGATTTCATAGAGTAGAGAAATTATGGATATACCCATTCGAATCATAAAAATTTTGAAAATTATTTATTTGAAATTCTCCACCATGATCACTTCGTATTGAAGAAATCATACATCTTTTTTCATTTTAAATAATTTTACAAAATTTTGTAAAACATTTAAATGTATCACTTTTATGTGCCATGAAATAGGTCCAAGTATATCTATTAAAATAATCCACTATAACAAATGTATATTTACTACCACCTAAACTTGTAATGTCAATTGGTCCAAATAAATCCATATGGACCAATTGAAGTGGCCTAGAGGTGCTTATTTGATTTTTCAACTTAACGCTACTCTTTATTTGTTTTCCTAATTGACAAGTGTCACATACTTTATCTTTGATAAACTTAAGATTAGGTAAGCCTCTTACTAGTTCCTTGGTAGAAATTTGGTTAGAAGTTTCATGCTAGTATGACAGCCTTTTATGCCAAATCTAAGCATCATCATTCAAAGCTAAAAAACAAGTTTCATCGCAAAATTTTTCAATATCTATGGTATATACATTATTATTTCTTAAAGCAATCAATGATTTATTTTTGTGTGGTAATTTAATATGCAAGCATTAGGTTGAAATTTAACCACATATCATTTATCACATAATTGACTAATGCTAAGCAAGTTATGTTTCAAGCCATCAACTAACAACACATCTTCAATCAATAAGCTTGATGTGTTACCTATTGTTTCTTTTCTAATGATTTTACCCTTGTTATTGTCTCCGAAGTTAACAACTCCTTCACTTAAACTAGTGAGCTTAGAAAAATAAGATGGATCTATGGTCATATGCCTTGAGCATTCACTATCAAGATACCATTTGGTGCTCCTAGCTTTAGTTTGGAGACAAATCTACAAGAAAGATATTTTTGGTTTAGGTATCCATTT
Source organism: Ensete ventricosum (assembly GCA_029747655.1). Taxonomy (NCBI): domain Eukaryota; kingdom Viridiplantae; phylum Streptophyta; class Magnoliopsida; order Zingiberales; family Musaceae; genus Ensete; species Ensete ventricosum. The sequence continues at coordinate 24,889,986 of JAQQAF010000009.1, forward strand.
TATATTGGGTCCTTCATAAAGAACTTTATTTTTCTTTTCTAATTAGTTATTGTTGTATATAGTTCCTTTGGGAACCCATACAAGTTGATGTGGACTATATATTCTAAATAGGCATTTGTTTGTCTTATGTCCCAATTTTTTACAAAAGTTACACTTGATTCTTGGTGGCACATTTAATGTAAGTCATTTTACAAAGATGGTTGGCTTTTGTTGAATATTACCAACAAAGCCTATGACATTTCTACTATTAATATGACACTTATTAGCAAGGATCATATTTAGGGATTTGTTTGTGATTTCAAAATATTCTAATATTATCTTAAGCATGATATTTTCTTCTTTAACATTATCTAGCATCTCACATTTAGAACATGTGTTATGTGATACTAATGAATCATACATTTCGTCAAGTCTACTAACTAACAATTCATGATCATTCTTAAGCAACTTAAAAAATTTGCTAAGTTTTCTAAACTCATCAAATAAATCAGGAAACATGCTTAATAATTTTGAAAAAGAAACACTAAATCAATCACTAACCTCATTTTTTATCGCCACTAGAGCATAGTTAGCAACTTCATCTTTGGAGTGATTTTCTTTGTCCGAAGAGCTTGAATCGTCCCAAGTGGCAGAAAGTGCTTTCTTCTTGTGTGTTGGCTTCTTCTTCAAATGAGGACATTCATTTTTGAAATGTTTCAGTTTTTTGCATTCATAACATATGACATTGTCCTTCTTCGGTTCATTTTAATTTGTATAGTTTTTATTCTTTTTTATAATTTTTAAATTTCCTTGATAATAATGTAATATCATGGTCCTCATCACTCGATGTTTCACTCAAGGAGTCATTTGTTGTCCGAAGTGCTACATCCTTCCTGTTCTTTGAAAGGGGTTCATCAAACTTATCATAAGCTTTACAATTTAGTTTATATATCATAAGAGAGTCAATCAGTTCTTCAAGAGGTAAGTTATGTAAGTCTTTGGCCTCTTGAATAGCAGTTACTTTAGGATCCCAATTTTTAGGTAAAGATCTCAAAATTTTACTAACAAATTCAAAATTTGAAAAAACCTTTTCCAAGTGCTTCAAGGCCATTGACGACATTCGTGAAATGGGTGTACATGTCTCCAATGGATTGACTTGGTTTCATTTGAAACAACTCATAATTATGAACTAAAATATTTATCTTAGATTCTTTTACTCTACTAGTCCCCTCGTGTGTGATTTCTAGTGTGTGCCAAATATCAAAAGCTGATTCACAAATGAAAACACAATTAAACTCATTCTTATCAAGAGCACAAAATAAGGCATTTATAGCTTTTACATTTAAAGAAAAATTCTTCCTTGCCAAATCATTTAGCTCATTCATTGGCTTGGAAGATTTTTTAAATCCATTCTCAACAATATTCCATAAATCAAGGTCCAAAGAGATAAGAAAAATATGCATCCTTATCTTCTAATATGTGTAATCTATCCCATTAAACATGGGAGGACGTGAATAGAATATCCCTTATTCATGTCAAAACAAGCCATTTGCTCAAGTGAGTGTTAATCCAATGAGTAACTACCTTGCTCTGATACCAATTGTTAGTATCAATTGGCACTAAGAGGAGGGGGGAGGGGAGGTGAATTAATGCAAGTGTAAATTTTAGTCTTAATGAAAAACTTTTCGCTTTAAGCAAGATAGCTAAATCGAAGCTTTTCGTAAGAAGTGAATGATTCGAATAAAATTATTAAATTACTTGCTTAAAAATGACTTAAGAGGAAACAAGCAAACCCAATAAAAGATAATCAATGTTGAAGGGAAGTGCTTAACTTGAAATTTTTGCTTTCAAGGAGTAAGTAAAAATTGGAAGCTTCTATTTAGTTCAAAACGATTAAGAACTCGACAATTGCAAGTGAGTAATAAATGCAAGAATTAAGAAACACTCATAATTATTATGGTTTGGCACCAACGGACTTACGTCCACTCCTTCTTAAGGCACACCAACATCCACTACCGATCTTCTTTGGGTGAAGATCAAATCCTTACACTTGTTTACAAAGGAGACTTCAAGAACTTTCGAACTTTAAGCTCTCTCACTTCCCCTTTTCTTTTTTCTTACAATTCACACATAATTTTTTTTCATAGAATGTAATCCCTAAAATTATTATATGGAATGCAAGAAAACTTGAGATATTTATAGGCCGCAAATAACTTCAGAATTTTGAGCCAAAAATCAAACTCACTCGAAAAATCCGAGTATGGGCGGTTCACCCATCGACCTAGCCAGGTCAACCGCCGAAAGTGCCCAGATTCCTGGGTACGGGCGGTTCAACCGCCCAGCCTAGGCAATTCAGCTGCTGATAGGCCCTCAAAATCCTGGGTGGTGCCGGTTGAACAGCCGCTCACCGGTGATTTACCCGTCGGAATATTCGAAAAAGTGGTTCCCTCCACTTTTCGAATTCTGGCTTGAACCTGATGTTGACCAATTCTTTAGTCAACCGATTGAGCTTAACCTGAGCTCAACCAAACCCCATTGTGGATCCGGTTGCCTTATTGAATTAATTTGGATTTCATCCAAATCTAACTCAATTAGGACTGAATCCCTAACTACGACTCGATGATTACAACTCTTAATGACTAACAAGCTAAACTAAGACCTAACTCCTGCCAATCCAGCAGCTTCCAGCATTCTTGTGGTGAATCTTCCAGTCTTCTTCTGGCGATCTTCCAATGTGTTCCTAGCGATCTTCCAATGTGTTCCTAGCGAGCTTCTCGGTTCATTCGGTTAATCTCCTAGCGAACTCCCGACGAGGTCCCACTGCATCATTTAAATTCGGCCCGATGCCCAAGCTTGATCTTGGCCCATCATCTGGTTGTAACTCTATTGCTCCTATCATAGTTAGACCTGTAATTCTTTCTCTAACACACATGTTAGATTTAAACACTCATCAATCGATTTCATCATCAAAATATGAGATTCAACAAAATTAAATTGCATGGGTAGCTCCTGATTTTTTTCATGGATTTTAGAATTTATATTTATAAAATTTACATCTATAAAATTGAGTATTTTTATGATATGATGTTTTTCACTTCTCTTCCTTGTTTGTACTTTCTTATTTACAAAAAGGAAAAAAAATATACATGAAAATGATCTACAAAAAATATGATTTGCTATTTGTGTTTGAAGATCACATAATTTTAATACATGAGTGGCTCTTAATTCTTCTTGGATTTCTTGGATTTTTGAGCTCACTTTCAAAATTACTCTTGCTAAAATAAACATAAGAAGGGGATTCAAAGTTTATGATGAAATAGTTTTAAAGATTATTCTTGTTTCATGAATCTTGATGAATGTTTACAAAAGAAGAATATATGACAAAAATTTCTATGATGCTTGATATGAGCTCTTGATATTAAATTCTTGATGAATGTACCATTTTTTTTATTTTTAGATCTTTTACACCCTCTCCTTCATTTCTTTTTCTTTCTTATTCACAAAAAAGGGAAGAAATTTTTTAATGAGAAAATTATGTTTTACTAAGGGGAGCAATTAAATATTCAATCAATATACATTTTATAAAAATATAAAAAAATTGACACATTATGAGTTTATATATCATGAAATTATTTGCTCATTATTTCACCTCTTTTTGTTGATGACAAAGAAGGAGAAATAGTATATTGATGACACATATATGAAAAATGATACATGACAAAGGTGAAAAAAAATTTCATAAAGAAAATTATGGCTCATATCCTATTTTACTAAGGGGGAGCAATGACATATGTGCTTGAAATCATTTGCTCTAATATTTCACCTTTTTGTTGATGACAAATGAGGAGAAATAATAAATTAATGACACATGTAAAAAATTAAAAAGGGATATTTCTCCTATTTTTGTTGATAAAAAAGGGGGAGAAATAATTGATGACTTAAGGAAGAGAATTTCAACTTAATGTATGATTAATGCATAATTTTAGAATTTATATACTTTAAAAATTTGATGATTCATTATTGGTTGAAATTAATGTTATATCATTGATAATTTGATTTTGAAATTCATATCATTTCAAAATTCGTTAAATCTATGTTATGATAGTTGAATTCAAGAGTGGTTGGTTCTTTTGAATATAAGTTTTTCTTATTTGAATTAATGTCATGGATTTATGGGGAGTAAGGTTTAACTCCCATCATCAATTGATTGTCATCATAAAAAAGAGGGAGATTATTGAATCTTAATATTTGATGATGAAATCAATTGATGGGCTATTAATCTAACAAGGTTGTTAGAGTTGATTAATGTAGGATTAACTACGATAAAGAGAATATTACAATTAAAGGTTTGGCCAAAGTCAAGTCTAGGCATCGGGCCAGAGTGAGGATGATGCGGTTGGGAACTCGCCTGGAGTATGTTGAGAGCTCGCCAAAGGTATCAGGAGTTTGCCAGAATGTCGCAAGGGAGTTCGCTGGAAGAAGATCGAGACTCGACGGAAGATTGTCGGGGGTAGTCAAGATGCTTGTCGAGAGTCAGGAAGGTCTCGAAGTGGATTTGTTGGTCATGTTAATTATAATTAATTAGTCATAGTTAGCATCGTAGGTTTAAGTCCAACTTGAGTTAAGTTTGGAAGGAATCTAAATTAACTCAAGTGAAGCAAACCAAGTCCACTATGGGGTTTAGATTGAGCTCAGGTCTAGCTCAATTGGTTGACTTGGGAATTGGCCAATAGGAGGTACAAGTTGGGATTGGAAGAGTGAAGGAAATGACTTTTCCGAAAATCCTGGCGGTTGTACTACCGATGAGCGATAGTTGTACCGTTGTCGCCTAGGAATCCAAGTAGTAAGCGGTGGTTGGACCGCCCAGGCTGGTGGTTGTACCGCTCGTACCCTATTTTTAGGGCGGCTTTCAACGGTTGTACCATCGACACCGATGGTTGTACCGCTCGTACCTAGATTTTTTGGGTGAGTTTGAATTTTGGCTCTATTCTTCTAAAGCCAATTAAGGCCTATAAATACCTCAACTTTTCTTGCATTTAGCACATATTTTTGCACAACAATTGGGCTAGAAATTATGTGAAAAATTAGGTGCTAAATGTATGCAAGAAAAATAAAAATCAGAAGGGAGTGAGCCAAGTGTTGTATTTCTTGTAAGAAGTCTTCCTTGAGTTGAAAGCCTGTAAGGGTTTGGTCTTCACCTAAAGAAGATCAGTAGTGGACACCGGTGGACCTTAAGAGAAGAGGAATCGGGAGTGGACATAAGCTATGTAATATCTCTTATTTTCAAAATATTTGTAATGATCTATTTTAAATTGTTAATGAGGATTTATTTAATAATAGATTATTTATAAGGACCTATTTGTAAATATGAGAATTTGTTTAAAAAACTTATTGCTAGGAACCTAAATGTAAAACTTAAAAGTTTGATATGAATTATATAAAATTTAAATTAAGTTAAAAAAAAGGGTGATCACATGTGTCATTACCTAGTTTAAAGTGTGCCACTTATGCATGTTGCAAAGGTGACACATAAGCACCTTACATACATGCTTGCCACCTAGCAACCCATATATTAGCTTAATTAATTAGCAATTAGAGAAGAAAGGAGATTTGGCAATGTAAACTTGAGAAGAAGAAGAAGAAGAAGAAGAAGAAGAAGAAGAAGAAGAAGAGAAGGAAGAGGAGAAGAAAAGATTTGGGGGGTTTGTCATTTTGATCAAATCCATATTTGGGATCAAAATTTGCAAAGGCAAATGTTCTAACCCCATCATATATAATATTTTTCTATCTTTTCTCTATTGAAGTTTATCTTTGTTCTTACCATGATTATGAGAAAAATTCGAAACAAATACAGTCTTACAATCTGAATTCTCCTTTGTTAGTTGCAAAAGTTGAAATCTGAAATATTTTTAAGACTATGACCTATTTGCCTTGTTTAATTCGTAACTTTCTATACAAATCTCTGATTTAGACAAACCTTAATTCTTTCAATAATAGATTCATATATCATTCTTTTGAAACTGAGTTTGATGATTTTGGAGTTCATTTGCTAGCCCAAATGTTTATTTCAATTGAGCATATGAAATATGTAAAATAGAATCTGTAGCTTCTAACCTTTCATTATTGGATTAGTTATATCTCTCTGTTGAAGTCTCTGATTTAAGTAACACTTGATTCATTAGAACATAGGCTCATAGATCTTTCATTTGCTACTAGGATTGAAAGATTTGGAGTCCAAATGACCGTCAAAATTTCTATTTTGTTAGACCTTATGGATTCTATAAAATAGGGATCATAATTCCTGACCTTTGGCTGCCAAATCATCTATAACTTCAAACTTATTTTATTTGAAGTTAGACTAATTTAGCTTTTCAAAGATACCCTTTTTGAGTAATTTAGAGTATATTTGATTGTTTAACATAACTTTGAGATGTGTCTTATGAATTCTGCCAGAATAGTGATTATATCAGTTTTGTCTATTCTTGCTTCATCCATTTCAAAACTAAAATCCCTGATGCTCATCTTTGATTTCCTTACATATCTAAATATATTATGTATTAATCAATGTTACATCATATTATTTTGTTTAGGTGCATGCATGATTTATTTTCTGCATGTGCTTCCGATATATGCCAAATTCATTGCTCATGTCCTTTTGTACTCTGGTGTTTGTGGGATAATACTGAACCTTTGCCAGAAATGGTAAAGGATATTATACTTAGAGCCTGCGATGCTCTGTTGGCCCCATTGACTTCACTCAGACGTGGGTGGATGGAGCTCTCAGATGTGGGAGACTTATGTTTGGTGGTCATTCAGCGATGGATGATCCACATTATGTTTGTGATCCTACTTCACCCTCTATGTCTTTGATATGATATCTAAAGCATTGTTTATGAGTTTGTTTGTGTGCTTTAGATAAGAATGAAATGAATGTTATATCTGATATGATATTTGAGATTATGTTCCTTAATTGTTTATTTGATAAGCTTTGAGATTATTCATACACCATTGATATTCTTTAAAATATAACCTATGCATCTTTGTTAAGTTCTGAAATATTTCATTTGCCAATGATATGTTCCAAAAATATTTTATATGTCTTTGACATGCTCCTAAATGTTTCGAATGGCATTGTTATGTTTCGAAATATTTTATTTGCTATTGATATATTCTGAAATATTTCACAAGCCAATGATATGTTTTGAAATGTCCTATACATTTTTTATATGCTCTGAAACGTTTCGTATTCTTATTGATATATTTTGAAATGTCATATGCATCTTTGATATGCTCTGAAATATTTTGTATCCAATGATATGTTCTGATATATCCTATGTGCCTTTGATATGCTCCGAATCATTTCACATTCCGTTGATATGCTCTGAATTGTTTCATATGGCTATTGATATGTTCCGAGATTTTTCACACCAATGATATGCTTTAACTACTCTTCCTCTACTATTATGATCAAAGTATGTTTCAAATGAAATGATTTGTGATTATGTATCTTATGAGATGCTATCTATGGATTCTTATACCTTTGCCTTGCTTTCTGATATCAAGTTTATTTTGAAAACTATCCTTCTTTGTCTTGGATGTTTTAGTCACTTGCTGAGCTCTATATGCTCACTCTATTTCTATATAAATTTTACAGGTTAGCTTATCACTTACAGAAAAAGTAAGAACTGAGCTGAGACAGTGAGAAGCTATGTAGATTTTGGGCAAGTCTTGTTGGGAAATGTTGTATAAGAATATTTTGTATGTAATGAAATATTGTAGATAAATATGAACTGATGTATCTTGTAAAAATGTTAGAATACCTCTCAGTGTAAAATATTTGAATGTTAAGTTTTACAATAATATGAAGTGATGGAAAATGGTTGGTTTTGCATTCGTATAGATTTTTTAGACTGATGGTTTTTTAAGTGTGGTTAATATTTTTGGTTAAGTTAACTTTGAGTTTTATGGATTATCGAGTGATGTGGTTTAAGAAGTATAAACTGCACAGGTTTTATGAACGGATGAGAATGATCTTTGAATGTTTAATCAGTATCCTCAATGTTAGTTTGGATCCTAGGTTTGGATTGTTAATGAATTTTAATGTATTTCTGATTTACGATAGGTTCACACCTTTCGAATGTGATAAATTCAGGAGGTGTGACAGAGATGGTATCAGAGCATGATTTGAGGATCACTAAGACATACTAATAGATATGTCATATTTGAAATATACGTTGAGGTTTAGTGATTTTTATAGAGTGATTGACAAACAAAATTTTTCTTTTGATGATTTTAGGAAGCAAGAATGATGAAGTCATCAGTTTCTCCTATGGCATTGACTTTTGATCAGTTGAGCGGGATTATGAAAACCCTTCAGGTTATGACATATGTGATGCAACAACAAGTCCAACAAGGAGGAAATGATAAAGTTGGGACATCAATTTAGGCTGGATTGCGAATAGAATAGTTTAAAAAGCTTAGTCCACTAAGTTTTACCGGTGAACCTGATCTAATGGTGGCTAAATAATGGATGATGCAAATAGAGAAGATATTTGACGTCTTAAATTATCTTGAAGATCATAAAGTTCCTTTTGCAACTTTCATGTTAGAAGGGGAAGTTGAACATTGGTGGAGAACAATGAAGAGAATCAGTAAAATCAGGCATGAGCACATTACTTAGAAAGTATTCATAGAAAAGTTTAATGATAAATATTTTTTAGATTGTATTAGGGAGTAGAAGGAATTGGAGTTCTTAAATCTCATACAGGGAAACTTGACAGTAGCAAAATATGAAGCTAAATTCACTGAGCTCTCCAAATTTGCCATCACATAACCGATGACGAAATTAGGAAGTCAAAAAGATTTGAGAGAGGTCTAAGACCAATGATAAGGAGTCGGATATCGGCCTTAAAACTCCCTTCATATGCTAATGTAGTAGAAAGGGCTTTAAGAATTGAAAGAGACTTGGAGGAGATATAGGAAATTAGGGGTAAGAATAAGGACCAGTTTACTGCCAAAAGTAAGTGAGAAAATGAATATGAAGATAGTAATAAGAGGGTCAAGATATCTGAATTTGGGAAAGAAAAGTCACCTCAGAGAACTCAGTCATGTGCAAAATACGGATTTAATCATGAAACAAGCCAATGTTATTGGGTGACTGGAGCCTATTTTGCTTGCGGGAAGTTAGATCATAAAATAAAAGATTTTCCATTGAAAAAGAAGGAAGAACCATAGCCTCCTACGTCAACCGCCCAAGCTAGAGTATATGCCATTTCTGAACAGGATTCTCAAGCTTACAAATCAGTGGTCGAAGGTATTATTTATTTTCGAAGAGTAATACTTTTAGTTTGACTAATGCCTCTACAGTTTACTGATGAATAGGATATTTCAACCATGTCTAAATCACTATGTGATTGTAATAATTGATGAGGAAGAAAGTATCCTAAGAAATAGGATCTTTCCTCTAATTAAAAATGATTAAGAGGTATCATTCTATGGATGAAACTACTTGGGAGCTAGAGGATGAAATGAAGAAAATCTATCCCCATATTTTCGTCGTTGGAGGTATGATAATTTTAGATAACTAAATTTTTTCTTTAGGGGGGGGGGGGGGGAGTAATATCCTTCATTTTTAAAATATTTGTAACGATATAGTTTAAATTATTAATGAGAATTTATTTAATAATAGATTATTTGTAAGGACCTATTTATAAATATAAGAATTTGTTTAAAAACTTATTGTTAGGGACCTAAATATGAAATTTAAAAGTTATGTAAGATTCAAATTAAGTTATGTAAAAAAAGGGGATGACATATGTCATTACCTAGTGGTGCCACATATGCATGTTGCATAGGTGACACATAAGCACCTTACATGCATGCTTGCCACCTAGCAACCCATAAGTTAGCTTAAATAATTAGCAATTATAGAAGAAAGGGAATTTGGCTGCAATATAAACTTGAGAAGAAGAAGAAGAAGAATAAGAAGAGAAGGAAGAGGAGAAGAAAAGATTTGGGGGTTTTGACATTTTGATCAAATCCACATTTGGGATAAAAATTTGCAAAGGCAAGTGTTCTAATTCCATCCTACATAATATTTTCTATCCCTTCTCTATTGAAATTTATCTTTGTTCTTGCCTTGATTATGAGAAAAATTTGGAACAAATACAGCTTTGCAATCTGAATTCTCCTCTATTAGCTGCAAAAGTTGAAATATGAAATATTTTTGAGACTGTGACCTTATGCCTTGTTCAAGTCATAACTTTCTATACCGGCCTCTGATTTGGACAAATCTTAATTCTTTCAATAATAGATTCATAGATCATTATTTTGAAAGTGAGTTTGAAGAATTTGGAGTTCATTTGCTAGCCCAAATGTTTCTTTCAATTGAGCATATGAAATCTGTAAAATAGAATTTGTAGCTTCTGACCTTTCATCAATAGATTACTTATATCTCCCTCTTGGAGTCTCTGATTCATGTGAACTTAATTTATTAGAAAATAGGCTCATAGATCTTTCATTTTATACAAAGATTAAAAAGTTTAGAGTCCAAATGACTGTCAAAATTTCTATTTTATTAGACCTTATAGATTTTGTAAAACAGAGATCAAAATTTCTGACCTTTGGCTGTCAAATCATCTATAACTTTTTGTAGAGACTTTCAATTTATATGAAACTTTTATTTTATTTAAAATTAAATTGATTTAGCTCTCTAAAGATACTATCTTTGAGTAATTTAGAGCATATTTGATTATTTAAAATAACTTCAAGATGTGTCTTCTGAATTCTGTCAGAATAGTGATTGTATCAGTTTTGCCTATTCTTGCTTCATCTATTTCAAAACTGAATTCTCTGATGCTCTTACCTTTGATTTCCTTACATATCTGAATATGTTATGTAATTAATGTTTTATCATATTATTTTGTTTAGGCACATGCATGATTTATTGTTCCATATATGCTTCCGATATATGCCAAATTCATTGCTCATATCCTTTTGTACTCTGGTGTTTGTGGGATAATTCTGGACCTTTGTCAGAAATAGTAAAGGGTATTGTGCTTAGAGCCCATGATGCTCTGTCGGTCCCATTGACTTCATTCAGACGTGGGTGGATGGAGCTCCCAGATGTGTGATACTTATGTTTGGTGGTCATTCAGCGATGGATGATCCACATTATGTTTATGATCCAACTTCACTCTCTCTTTGATATGATATCCAAAGCGTTGCTTATGAGTTTGTTTGTGCGCTTTAGATAAGAATGAAATGAATATTTTGTCTGATAAGATATTTGAGCTTCTGTTCCTTAATTGTTTATTTGATAAGCTTTGAGATTATTCATACACCATTGATATGCTTTGAAATATAACCTATACATCTTTGATAAGCTCCGAAATATTTCATTTGCTATTGATATGTTCCGAAAACATTTCATATGTCATTGACATGCTCCTAAATATATCGAATGCTATTGTTATGTTCCAAAATGTTTCATTTGCTATTGATAAATTCTGAAACATTTTAAATGCCAATGATATGTTCTAAAATGTCCTATGCATATTTGATATGCTCTGAAACATTTCGTATTCCCATTGATATGTTCCAAAATGTCCTATGCATCTTTGTTATACTCTGAAATATTTCATGTTCCTAATGATATGTTCCGATATGTCCTATGTGCCTTTGATATGCTCCGAATCATTTCACATTCCATTGATATGCTTCGAGTTGTTTTATACGACTATTGATATGTTTCGAGATTTTTCACACCAATGATATGCTCCAACTACTCTTCCTCTACTATTATGATCAAAGTATGTTTCTGATAGGACTCCAACAAGGTTGAGTCCTAATTACCCTAGAAGTAATCAATAAAACCTGTGAGATTATAATAAAACCCCACCTGATCACTTTTATCCTATAAAGAAGTATGGTTAGGGTTTAGATTGGGGCCTTAGGGCTTAGTGGCCGTCGCCCCCTTTATTGGGCTGGTCGACTAGGGTTTCCCCCTGCTTAGGTCAGCTATAGAAGGGGCAAAAGGATAATTTTACTTAGGCAAGCACCCTATGGGCTAGGGTTTATAACCCTATATAATTTTGTAGTCGCCCCCTCTCTTTTATCAAGCAAGAATCATCTTTTATAACCCCTACCGCATTCCAAGGGTTGATCCCCCTCAAAGGTCAAAATCTATAGAGCTCCTTCTAGGGTTTTATCATCTGGTATTAGAGTAGCGATCTTACTGTCCATGTTGTCATCTCTGCCACCTCCATCAAGCCAAGCAATTCTCATAATTGCTTTTGACGTCGCCTCCACCGTTATCCCCAAGCTGCAGATCTAATCAATCTGCTGCTCCCCCCTACATTTGAACTAGAGATCTGGTATATTTTCATCACCTATACCTCTTCAATACCGTAAGATCCTTTACCTTACATGTTGAAGAATTTTTTCATATTTTATCTGCTGTAAATTTCAGCCATCGCAAACGTTATCATTATTGCGAAGGCGAAACACTGCATAAATTTTCAACCGCCTGTTGGCCTCTTGAAACCAAATTATTGTTCATCCTTTTTACCGAAACTTTTATATAATTTCATAGATCATCTTAGCTTTCATCTAAGATTGATCTCTGGAAAAAAATTCTTCTTAAACTAGTTTTATTGTGCTCCAATTCTTCGTCACACAGTGTTGGAATTTTACGATGAAGGATCTGCATTCTGTCTTTTACCCTATTTTTCTACCGTTACTCTGTCAAACTTTTTGCTGATATTAACCACATCTGAACCGAGGATTTTTGCATATTTTCCTCAAGTTTTCCTCTAGAATTTATGTCAATAATTCATCATTTCTCTGACATAAAATCTGTTCGGCAGAATAGCACATCACAGCACCTTTCTTTGTCGAATTCCATCAGATTTTAGTGATGTTTTTTATGAGTTTTTAGACTCTCTTTCTCTCATCTGCAAACCCTACTGACCTCACTAAGAACCCTTCCAAACCACACCCTAAACTGATCCCAAAAAGCCACCTAAATCAGCCCTAAACCGTAGCCTACTTCCATCTACACCGATCCACCTATCCAACCGGCCACCTCTTCTCCAAAACAATCCTCATGCCACTAACCCGACAACAAAAAAAGGATCTCAATATTACAAATCTAGAGGCTTATACCATGGCATCAGAGGAGCCCATCGACGCCATGTTCGAAGCCTTTGAAAGCTGCATGGAGGAGAAGATACAATCCCTTTTCGCCGAATTCAGCATTGGTCAACCTTCGAGCCCAAGGAAATCATAGCAAAGAGAAACTTCAGATCAGTGAGATGATCCTCAAGAGTGTGGCCACATCATCCCTAATCCAAACAATCCATGCATGAAGGATGAGTTCCCTAGATGGGAAGATGGAGACCCGATCGGATGGAGCTCACGCGCAGAGTGCTATTTTCGGTTCTACCAATCTACCGATGCTACACGAGTGGAGATTGCTACCATCCACCTCGAGGGAGATGCTATTCAGTAGTTCATTTGGTTTGAGCACACCCATGGAGGTCTCTCTTGGCAACGATTCCAGGAAGGACTACTAAATCACTTCGAACCAACCAATTTTGACAACAGTGACGGACAATTGACGAAGATTCGACAAACCTCTATAATACAAGAATACCAAACAAGGTTTGAATGCTTATCTAACCAAACTATGGATTGGTTTAAAAAATAACTTTTAGGGACTTTTATTGAGGGCCTAAAGCCAGAGATTCGAGGAGAAGCAAAGGCACGACAACCGTACACTCTGATGGCGATGATTTTCTTCCCAAGAGTCCAAGAAGAACGTTTGAACCACGAGGTACGAAGGACAAGGTTCACTCCATGACTAGGCACGCCGAGGCCTATAGCCCCTCTTCTGCCATCCGAACCATCACACTGAAAAAACTAACAAGAGACGAGCTTCGAGAACAATCAGCCAAGGGGTTATGTTGGCACTGTGATGAACCGTGGAGCCGAGAACATCGCTGCAAATAGGGCCAGCTCCTTGTGATTGAACCAGTGGAGGATGAGGGTACCATCTGAAAAAAGCCTCAGACCTGAAGATGAAGCCATGGAGGAAAAGCCCTAATCGACCGACTATGCAGTGCACGCGTTGGTCGGCTACTCCAACCCGTAGATGATGAAAGTTAAAGGACTTCTTAAATAGCAACTCATCACCATTCTCATCGATACGAACAGCAAAAATAACTTCCTCAATAGCAAGGTTGCTGCACATATGGCACTTCAAATTGAAGGTTGCAATAAGTTCAACGTAAAGGTCACCGATGGCCGAATCCTCAATTGCGACCAATGGTGCCCGCGGGTAAAATTGCTCCTACAAGACCAAGAAGTGGTAGCCGATTTCCTCCTCCTACCCATCGATGACTATGAAGCCGTGCTTGGGATTGAATGGCTCACAACATTAGGTGACATCTCCTGAAATTCTCTAAATTAATCATGAAGTTTTATTATAAAGGGAGACAGGTCACATTGCGAGGCAAGCGCGAGAGCCATATCTCCACCGTTTCAAAGCAGCGAATAGAGAAGGTGCTACACAAAAGAAATGGTAGATTTTTGATGCATACCTAGCAGCCATCAAAGGAGGAAAAGGTGCAAAATTCAGATTCTAAGCTTGCCCTATTGCAGGACAAATTCGCGGATGTTTTTATGAAGCCACATTCACTGCCCCTAACCGACCGCATGATCATCGTATCCTTATATTTTTAGGCAAACCTCCAGCAAATTTGAGACCATACCACTATCCTCACTTACAGAAGGATGAGATTGAGAACATCATTAAGGAGATGCTCGACACCGAAGTAATTCAACCAAGCTGCAGCCCTTACTCCTCGCCAGTGTTGCTAGTGGGCAAGAAGGATGGTACGTGGCGAATGTGCGTCGATTACCGGGCTTTGAACGCCATCACTATCAAGGACAAATACCCTATACCAGTAGTAGATGAGCTCTTGGATGAATAAATAGGAGCCCGAGTCTTCACTAAATTGGATCTCCATTCCGAATACCATCAGATTTGGGTATGCACTGAAGATGTTCTGAAAACTACATTTCACACACTTAACGACCACTACGAGTTTTTGGTAATGCCCTTCGGACTTACGAATGCTCCTTCTACTTTTCAAAGCTTAATGAATAAGATTTTCAGAGGTTTCTATGCAAATTCATGTTGGTATTTTTTTGATGATATTGTTATTTATAGCCCTACACTTGATATGCATTTTCAGCACTTGTGAATTGTTCTAACAATCCTTCGGGAGAATACCCTTTATGTTAAACAATCAAAGTGCAACTTTTTACAACGTAAAGTTGAGTATCTATGGCATATTATATCAGAGGATGGAGTGATGATAGACCCAACAAAGATCGAAACAATGCAAGGTTGGTCGAAACCTATGAACATCAAATTGCTGTGCCGCTTCCTTGGACTCACGGGTTACTACCGAAAATTCATGAAAGATTATGGCAAGATTAGTGCCCCACTCACGTCCCTACTAAAGAAAAACTCCTTTTTGTGGTCAGATAAAGCTTCTACAACCTTTGAACAACTAAAGGCAGCCATGACGACGACGCTGGTCCTAGCACTGCTCGATTTTAGTCGCACCTTCATGATTGAGGCTGACGTGTCCGAAGTTAGAATTAGGGTTGTTTTAATGCAAGATGGCCGACCCCTTGCTTACACCAGCAAAGCTTTGTGTCTCTCCCATCTCAAAATGTCTGTGTATGATAAAGAAATGCTTGCCATCGTATACGCCGTCACGAAGTGGAGACCCTACCTGATCGGCCGATGCTTCCAGATTAAGATCGACCACCGAAGTCTTAAATATTTTTTAGAGCAGAAAATATCTTTCCTGGAGCAACAAATGATGGGTAACTAAACTTCTTGGCTATGATTATAAAATTATTTATCGAAAGGGGAAAAAGAATGTTATTGCAAATGCTCTATCACGACTACCGGGATAAGCCGAAAATTTAGCCATCTCTCTTCCCTCCACCGACTTCCTCAAAGACATTAGGGAGGAATGGAAGAGTGATCCAGAGACCCGAGACATCATAGAAAAGTTGGAGAAGAATCCGGGTTCCATGGGCCACTACACTTGGGATTCGAAGGACCTACGCTACAAAAACCGAATTGTGATTGTTCCTTCTTCCTCTTGCATCAAAATTATTTTGCATGAGATGCACTCTTCACCTTCAGCAGGGCACTCTGGTTTTCTAAGAACATACAAGAAGATGAAGCATAACTTCTTTTGGATCAGCATAAAAAGATCGTTTCATGATTATGTATCTAAATGCGATGTATGCCAGCAGCAAAAAGGTGAAACGGTGGCAAATCCGGGTAAACTACAACCATTACCTATACCAGACTCAGCATGGACCGACAACTCCATGGATTTCATCGAAGGGCTGCCACCATCTCAAGGTAAAAGCACAATCTTTGTGGTGGTAGATTGTCTAACCAAATATGCTCATTTCTATGCTGTGAGACATCCTTATACCGCTGCCAGTATTGCTCAACTTTTTATGAAAAATATTATAAAATTATATGGGATGCCAAGGTCAATTGTGAGCGACCATGACAGAGTATTTACAAGTAAATTTTAGACTAAGTGCTTCCAACTACAAGGCACCCAATTGAAGATGAGCACAACCTATCATCCACAGACGGATGACCAAACAAAAGTGATTATGATGCTCCACTAGTGACCGGCCCAAAGAGTGGACAAGGTAGCTACCTTAGGTCGAATGGTGGTACAACACAACTTATCATTCATCAACTAACTGTATCCCCTATGAGGCATTATATGGCCGATCGCCCCTATAATACCTAAATATGTAATTGGTGCGGCCAAAGTGGATCAGGTCGACCAAAACTTAATTGACAGAGACAAGCTTCTGTAACTGCTGAAAGACAACCTAATTGTCGTCCAAGCCTGCATGAAGCAACAAGCCGACACTCACCGGAGCGAGTGAGAATTTTTAGTAAGAGATTAGGTTTACCTCTTCCTACAACCATACAAGCAATTGTCAATCAACACAGGAGCGTCTATGAAGCTATCTCCATGATTCTATGGACCATATCAGATTTTGGAGCGTATTGGAGCCGTGACATACAGATTAAAGCTCCCAAATGACCTAAGATTCATCCCATCTTCCATGTGTTACTGCTAAAGCCGAAATTGGGAGAACATGAGTCGGCTCAAACTCAGCTGCCGAGGACTATAAATGATGGCGAGATTCAAGCCCAACCTGAAGCTATACAAGTGATCGGAGGATTGTGATGTGCCGACACCGCCCTTCAACTGAAGTACTCGTAAAATAGAATAATCTACCATCCGAAGACGCAACGTGGGAGTCTTATGAGGAGCTGAAGACCCGGTTCCCGAAGTTTATGGACCCTCAGCCTTGAGGGCAGGGCTGATTTTAAGAGGGCGGGCTTGATAAGACTCCAGCAGGTTTGAGTCCTAATCACCCTAGAAGTACTCAATAAACCCTGTGAGATTGTAATAAAACCCCACCTAGCTACTTCTATCCTATAAAAAAGTGTGGCTAGGATTTAGATTGGTGCCTTCGGGCTTAGTAACTGCCGCCCCCTTTACTAGGCTGGTCGGCCAGGGTTTCCCCCTGCTTAGGTCGGCTATAGAGCCAACCTAGCTGCCACTTGTTCCTACTAAGGTAGGTCGGGTATAGAAGGGGCAAAAAGATAATTTTACTTAGGCAAGCACCCATGGGCTAGGGTTGAGAATCCTATATAATTTTACTTAGGCAAGCACCCATCTCTCTTTTATCAAGCAAGAATCATTTTTTATTCAGCCTTGTGCCGAGTCTAGGAGGGAGGAACCCCTACAGCGTTCCAAGGGTTGATCCCCCTCAAGGGTCAAAATCTATAGAGCACCTTCTGAGGTTCTATTAGTTTCGAACGAAATGATT
This sequence comes from Ensete ventricosum, assembly GCA_029747655.1. Classification (NCBI taxonomy): domain Eukaryota; kingdom Viridiplantae; phylum Streptophyta; class Magnoliopsida; order Zingiberales; family Musaceae; genus Ensete; species Ensete ventricosum. Next base: position 24,907,926 of record JAQQAF010000009.1, read on the forward strand.
TATGATTATATATCTTTCGAGATGCTATCTATGGATTCTTATACCTTTGCCTTGCTATCTGATATCAAGTTTGTTTTGAAAACTATCCTTCTTTGTCTTGGATATGTTAGTCACTTGCTGAGCTCTATATGCTCATTCTGTTACTATATAAATTTTACAGGTTAGCTTGTCACTTATGAAAAAAGTTAGAACTGAGTTGAGACAATGGGAAGCTATGTAGATTTTAGGCAAGTCTTGTTGGGAAATGTTGTATAAGAATATTTTGTATGTATTGAAATATTACAGATAAATATGAACAGATGTATCTTGTAAAAAGGTTAGAATACGTCTTCATATAAAATCTCTGAATGTTAAGTTTTATAATCATATGAAGTGATGGAAAATGGTTGGTTTTGCATTCGTTTATATTTCTGAGACTGATGGGTTTTTAAGTGTGGTTAATGTTTTTGGTTAAGTTAACTTTAAGTTTTATGGATTATCGAGTGATGTGGTGTAAGTATAAACTGCACATGATTTATGAATGGATGGGAATGATCTTTGAATGTTTAATCAATGTCCTCAATGTTAGTTTGGATCCTGAGTTCAGATTGTTGATGAATTTTAATGTATTTCTAATTTACGATGGATTCACGTCTTTCGAATATGATAAATTCGAAGGGTGCGACAGGCCAGGTTGAGGCCGAACCACTATAAATCTATGCATATTCTTATACGGAGCTTTCTTTTAGCATAATCATAATTTAGCTTCGTTCAATAGCTTATTGCTCACTTACTCAATAAAATCCTTCCGATTTTCGGTTTTGATTCTCACGAGAAGTTTCCCTTAAATTATGATTTTTACACTTGCATTAATTCACCCCTGCCCCCTCTCTCTTAGTTTCAATTGATCCTAACACTTTCCAAATCAATGCATTATCATTTAAGACCGAAAATCAAGTATCATTTCAAAAGAAATCAACAAGATCATTAATACAACACATTAAAATAAGAAAAATATCTTTAAATAAAAAAATGATTTACTTTAATCTAACATTTAAGTGGGTCTAACTCTTTACACATAGTGCAAGGGGTTGTCATGCTCATTTTCAAAATTTTCTTTATTCTAAGTTCAAATTCAAAAATAATCGATCATCCAATTATATAATATACTTTAGGTCAACATATAACCCATCAAATATTTTAATCATTCACGTCAATAATTTTTAACCTATCATCAAATTTTTTTTTTCATAAATTTTAATTTAGATAATTTTGCATTAAAACTAACTAAAATTTCTTTGTTCTAATTTTAGCATGCTCTAGCTACACAAAAGCCATGCACCATTCAAGGCAATCAATATTAACCTTATAACCAAGAATCATCTAAAGATTCATTGCCAATAATTTTATTTTTAATAATTTTTCTTGTTATTACTTAGGCTAGTGAGCTTGAAAGAGTGTTAGATCTCAAGTTATTGCCTTGAGCATCCACTTTCAAAATAATACTTAGTGCTCCTAGCCTTTTTAGGAGGTGACTTTATAATATGGGAGGCTTTGATTTAGGAACTCATTTGAGTTTGGGTCCCTCATAAAACATTCTTCCCATTTTTTCTAATAGCTTTAGATTGTTTATGGTTCCTTTAGGAACCCAAATTAATTTATGTGGACTATATTTCCTAAATGAACACGTATAAGCAAAGTGTCCACATCTACCATAAAAATTATATATATTTTTGGGCAAAGAGTATAATGTGGGTCTTTAATAAGAGTAGTTGGCTTTTGATGAGTAATGCTAATACCTCCCTTGTGAACATGACTCTTATAAATAAGGATCATATTTAGAGACTTATTGTCTATTTTAAATTTTTCTAACGTTTGTTGTAATATAATATTTTCTTTCTAAGTTCCTTTAAAGTTACACATTTGGTGCATGAATTGTGTGATGGTGCTACTTTATGTATTTTTTCAAGTTTACTAACTAGTGATGCATGCTCTTTTTTAAGTAGTTTATAGGATTTGCTAATCTTTCTCAAATCATCGTAAAGCTCATGAAAAGAACTTAATAACTCATTAAAAGTAAAAGAATTTTCATGTGGGTTACTTACCTCATCGTGGTTGGCCACGAGCGCAAGATTTTTCACTTCTTGGTTGTGCTCCTCATCTTTAAAGTATCTTGGCTTCTTGCGTTCATAGCAAGAGGATTTATCTAACTTAAGTTCATTTTTATGGTTTTTATTTATTATTTCTTCTAATTCATTTGTCAAAAGTTCAAAGTTCTTGTCACTCGAGGTTTTACTTGATGAGTCATTTGTTGTTCTCAGTTCTAGTTCCTTCATATCTTTTGGAATGTGATGTTCTTCTGTTCTTAGTTCAATATCCTTCATGTTCTTTGGAAGGTCTTGTTCTTGTGTTCTCAAAGTAATTTCCTTCCTATTCTTTGGAAGGTGTTCTTTAAATTTATTTTTGCAAGTCTTTTCATTTAATGATCATTTAGTTTAATCGTGCTTTCATGTAAGATTTCTAATGTATGTCATATATCAAAAGTCGAATCATATGTAGAATTCCTATCAAACTCATTTTTATCTAAAGCACAAAACAAAACATTCATAGCTTTATCATTTAAAGAAAACATATATTTTTCATGATCATTCCAATCATTTATTTGATTAGATGAATTCTAAAAATTATTTTCGATAATACACCATAAATTAAAATCTACCAAAATCAAGAAAATATGTATTCAAATTTTTCAAGAGGTGTAGTCCTTCCTCTTGAACATAGGAGGACTTGTGATACATTGACCCTCGTTAATGCTATAATAAGTCATTTACTCACTTGGATGTTAATCCAATAAGTACAACATGGCTCTGATACCAACCGTTAGGATCAATTGGCACGCGGGGGGGGGGGGGGGGGGGGTGGTGGTGTGTGTGTGTATGGGTGAGGGGTGGGGGTTTGGGGGGCGGGTGTGAATTAGTTTTAGAAATTCTTGCTTGAATGTTCGATTTAGCTAATGAATGATGAAATGAAACAAGGAGAGAAAACTCACAATTTATAGTGGTTTGGCTAAAACTTGACCTACGTCCACTTTTTAGAGTCCTCCTTCATCGAGACCCATTGGAGTCCACTGAACGATCTTCTTCCAAAGGTGAAGACCAAGCCCTTACACTTCTCTCTACCCTTTTCAAAGGTTCAGGAGAGGGAACCTTCTTACAAGAGTTTCTCACTTTCCTCAGACTGACTCACTTTTACACTTTGAAGCACTCAAAGGAAGCTCTTAAATTTTACAATACTTTTCACAAGAATTTTCTTCCTCTTTCGTTCACCACCCTTAACCAAGTAAGAAAACTTAACGTATTTATAGATCTCAATTGGCTTTAGAAATTGAGTCAAAATTCAACCAATCCTAGAAAATTTAGGTACTAGTGGTACTACCGTCGGCATCGATGGTATTACTATTGAAAGCACCCCTAAAACAGGGGCGACGACAGTACTATCACCGATTGAGCGATACTACCATCACTTGGACAGTACTACCATCACCCACCGATGGTACTACCACCGAAAATCCTACAAAAGCTACTTTTTCTATACTTTTGCATACCCAACTCATACCTCCTGTTGACCCCTTCCCAGGTCAATGAAATGACCTCAATTTGAGCTCAAATCTAACCCAAAGTAGACCCAGTTACCTCATATTGAGTTAATTTGGATTACTTTCAAATCTAACTCAATTTGGACTCTAACCTAAACTAATGCTAACTATGACATACTAAGGCATACAAATACAATCAATTTGACCAACTTGTCGAGTGACCTTCCTAACTCCCGATGATCTTCCCAACAACCTCTGTAAACTTCCGACAAGTCTCGATCATCTTCTAGCGAACCCCCGGTGCATTTTGGGCAAGCTCCCGATCACCTTCGGTGAGCTCCCAGCAAACTCCCGATCAAATTCGATGAGCTCCCGACGAACTCCCAGCAAACTCCCGATCATCCTCGGTGAGCTTCTGACGAACTCCTAGCAAGCCCCCGATATAGCGAGTTTTCAACGAACTCCTAACAAGTCCCCAATACCTTCGGCGAGCTTCCGACAATCTCCCGGTGAGTTCCCACTACATTGTCTGAACCATGGCCCGATGCCGAAACTTGACTCTAACTCAACATTTGATTCTATTGTCTTGTCATAGTTAATCCTGCATCATTTATCTCTAACACATATGTTAGATAATAAAACCCATCATTTGATTTCATCATCAAAATCTGAGATTCAACAACATCAACTAAGCAACGACGATCGCATGCAAGCGGTGGTTGCACCACACATAGTGCCTGCGCATAGAGGTTGTGATGCACACATAGTGCCTGCACATAGAGGTGGTGGCAGTCCGCTCATAGAAGCGGTGGCTACCCTTGGGCAGAGGCAGCGCTTGCGGGCAAAGGTGGCACCCACCCACTAAGGCGGTAGCCGCAAAGGCGATCGTGTCACTTGGCAGCAGTCATATAGGGTGATTAGTGCTATGTTATAAAAGGACATTTTTACCCTTTAGAAATATAAAATTCTTTATTTTTTATTATTGCCCTTCACAAATCAGAAATTTTTTCACATATCCTTTTGAGTTCTACCCTTTATTAAATCTCATAATTTTGGTTTATGTCCTATTAATAAAATTATAATTTTATCCTTGTGAAATTAAGAATTTCTAATTAATATCCTTGATCAATATGATTTATTTTAATAGAATTTGATTATTATAACTATTGATTTGATTTAGTTTTGATCAAATTTAGAATAGATTAAATCTTGATCATTTTTTAATTTTAAGTAATTTTTATTGACTAACATAATTATATTAATGTTTAGCCAAATTCTAGGTTTACCCAATTAAATAAGGTTAACTAGTATAATGGTTCTATAAACATAAAAAAAATACAAATTACTATTTTCTTTTAAAGTTTTCCCATATGATTTACTAATTGTACGTGGTAAATAAAATATGATTATTATTCTTATTATTCATATGCATATGTTTGAAATTATGACATAATATTTATCTTTCACATAAAGGTATAATTGTGTGTTATCATGATTCAATGTTTCATAATTATTATAGTTGTTATTCTATTGTTGAACTATTTCATATAAATTAGAATAAAGAAACTCGATGAATATTATTTGTAATGCATCTCCCTAAGTTTTTATCTGATTAGTAGCTTCCAAAGTAGCTTGGGATGATAGAATTATGGGATATGAATTACAATAAAGGTCTTATCATTTATAAAATATTTTAAACTATATTTTATATTATTATATTGGTCCTATAGTAACTAAAGTGGCTTAGATCAATAGCTCATAATATTACATTAAGGAATTAGTCTTAAATGATATTAAGAACTAATATTCACAATGACACACATAATTAAGAGATTTAGATAATCTCAAAAGATAATCTATTTCAAATAATTATGTGATGGGGTAGAATGATATTGTTTTAGATATCCTTGTAGTTTGGCATTATATACTGATACCGGGAAGGCAGAAAAGGAATAAAATTTGAGGAGAAAGAAAGAAACTGATAGTCGAGTTGTAGAAAAGAAACAAACTCAAAACAGAATTTGCATAAAATAGATAAAAAGTTCAACACCAAGTTTAATGTCAGAAGAGGCTACAAAAAATTTACCACCTCAAGGAAATTAAATAAGCATACAAAACTGAATCAAAAGAGTCACCAATCAAGGAAGCATCCAAGAGATATAGAGTAGTAGAGAGACTCCAAAGAGCTTCTTGTAATACAAATCAGGGACTAAACTTTCTTTCTAATCCTAAAACACCAAAATAAATACTAGTGCATGAAATAACCCTTTATACATAGGGAATTATGAAATTAAATGCTTTATATCTGCTAACTAACCCCCTTTAATGTATTCTTTAGTCATAAAGAAAAGCATCTTGAAATATCTTTAACTTTGTCCAAGGAATATACTCATGAGCTGTCAATTTTTAGTAGGGTAGGTTAAAAGCTATGAGACAACATTATGAACTGTAGGGAATACTATATGATTAGCAAGATCACACGTGCTTATTGTAGCAAATTAGGCACTCCCGTGTCAATCTCCCCTGGTTGAAAAAGATTTGTCCTCAAGTCTTCATTTGTTCCACCACCATGATAATGACTTAAATCAGCCACATTGAATGTTGAGAATACCACATAATCTTTAGGTAGCTCGATCTCATAAGCATTCTTATGAATTCTCTTAAGCATATGGACCATCAGTCTTTGGTTTTAATTTCTCAAATTTGTCTGGTGGTAACCTGTCATTCTTTAAATAAATCTAGATCAAATCATCTATATTAAACTCCTTGTACTTTCTATGTTTGTTGGCAGCTTGCATATACCTCTCTTTTTTATTTTCAGTGATTGTTTTAACTTTCTCATACAACTTCTTCATCTGCTTAGCCCTCTCATCTGCATTTTTACTATAGTGCTTAGTTATAGAATGAGAAACTAAATCCACAAGATATGTAGGTTTGACCCTTGAAATAAGATCAACGTGATGTTGGATGTCTCTCAAAGGTGGAAGGTTATTTGGGATCTCTTTCAGTATAACATCTTGGAACTCCTCTAGGATTGGTTTCATGATTGCTGGTGGCTCCTTGTGTTGTTCATTCTCAACTAAATCTAATGGATCTATAGGATTGGCCCTCAGAATAAGATCAACCTGATGCTGGTTTTCTGTCAAAGGTGGAAGGTTATGTGGGATCTCTTCTGATACAACATCTTGGAACTCCTTCAGGATTGGTTTTATGATTGTTGGTGGCTCCTTGTGATGTTCATTCTCCTCTACCACTACTAGAGCCAAAACATGATCACCCCTTTCTAATTCATCCTTGCATTCACCATAAGACATAAAAGACAAACCATGATCAGCATGAGTAACCTTTTCCTCGTCATCATCATATTTTGGTTCGTCATTGACTTCATTTCTTCTCCATCACTATGTTCTTCAACAAATGCAACAATCCTCCTATATGGACAATCTGAAGCAATATGCCCAAAAACATCTGATCCTTCAATCTTGTCTTACACCTTCAATATTACTTTACTTTGGATAGTAGCCTTCGAATTTTCTCCTCTCGTATAACCATCTTTCGCTCCATATCGAGAACCCCTTTCAAACTTTTGCTGCTTCTTCACACTAAGATCTCTTTACTTAAAATCATGGATTTTAAGAATGATTTCTTGCCTATAGTTGTCAGGTTAGTATTTTCTTTTCAACTCCTTTACATTTTCTCCCATGTTACGATCTTGCTCTTCCCCTCATATTCTCTTTGCTTCTTCAGATTTTCCCACAAAAAATATGCATACCTTCTGAGTTTTAGTGTCACAAGCTTTACCTTCTTTTGTTCTAGTAGTTCATAAAAATTGAATATTCTTTCCATCGTATTAAGCTAATTAATAAAGTCATCAACATTGATTCTACCTTCAAACTCTAGAATATCTAACTTTGGGTTGTATTAGTTCTACCACTCATCTTGGTCTCTATGCCTTGACTAAAATCTTCCCAACTCTCTTAGGTAATGAGGTGTATCATCAACATAACCAAACTTTTGGGCATTATTTTTATGCTGATGGTTTTTACTCCAAAGTTTTTTAATTATTTTATTTTTTTCATGTAGAATGTGTAGCACTCTTTGTAGCTATAACCTCAAGGATTCAACATAATATTCATTGTCATTGCCTTCACCCATTGATACCAGAAAGGAGAAAGAGGAATAGAATTCGAGAAGAAAGAAAGAAATTGATAGTCGAGTTATAGAAAAGAAATACACTCAGAATAGAACTTACATAAAATAGATAAAAAGTTTATCATCAAGTTTAATGTCACAAGATGATACAGAAAATTCAACACCTCAGGAAAATTAAACAAGGATACAGAACTAAATCAAAAGACTCACTACTCAAGGAAGCATCCAAGAGATATAGAGTTTTAAAGAGACTCCAAAGAGCTTCTTCCAATACAAATCAGGTACTAAACTTCCTTTCTAATCCTAAAACATTAAAATAAGTACTAGTGCATGATGGTAAATCTTTTAAGTGCATGAAACATCCCTCATGCATAGGAAATTAGGAAATTAAGTGCTTTACATCTGCTAACTAACTCATTTAATGCATTCCTTGATCATGACGAAAACTATCTTGAAATATCTTTAACTTTCTACCTTCCAAACCACCTATTAATGAACCAGCTTTAACTTTCTCTAGTTAAAATACTCATAAGCTGTCATATTTGAGAGGTTTGGATAAAAGGTTGAGACAAGCATTGTGAGTTATAGAGAATACCATGGGAGCAACAAGATTTACTTGAGCTGAATAAGCACTCCTATGTCAATCTCCCCTGGTTGAAAAAGACTTATCCTCAAGTCCTCATTTGTTTCAACCACATGATGAGGACTAAAATCAGCTATATTCAATGTTGATTACACCCCACAATCTTCAGTTATCTTGATCTCACCAACATTATTATCAATTATCATAAGCATATTGATTTGACTATCGATCATTAGTTTTAATTTTCTAAATTTGTCTGGATGTAATCTCTCATTCCTTAGATAAATCTAGATTAAATCACTTGTATGAAACTCTATGTGTTTTCTATGTTTGTTGGCAGCTTGCATGTACCTCTCATTTTATTTCTCAATGGTTGCTTTAACTTTCTCATGCAGCTTCTTTATCTGCTTAGCCTTCTCATCTTCATTTTTACTGAATTGCTTAGTTATGGAATGAGAAACTAAATCCAAAGGATCTGTAGGATTAGCCCTCGGAATAAGATCAATGTGATGTTGGATGTCTCTTAAATGTGGAAGGCTATGTGAAATATCTTCCGGTACAACATCTTGAAACTCCTCCAAGTTTGGTTTCATGTATGCTGGTGGCTCATTGTATTGTTCATTCTCAACTAAATCCAAAGGATCTACAGGATTGGCCCTCATAATAAGATCAATGTGATGCTGTTGTATGTCAAAGGTGGAAGGTTATGTGATCTCTTCTGATACAACATCTTGAAACTCTTTCAAGATTGGTTTCATGATTGTTGATAGCTCCTTGTGTTGTTCATTCTCCTCCACTACTACTAGAGCCAAAACATATCCACCTCTTTTTAATTCACCCTTGTATTCACCGTAGGACATAAAAGATAAACCATGATCATCATAAGTAATCTCTTCGTCATCATTATCATATTTTGTTATGTCATTGGCTTCATTTCCTTCTCCATCACTATGTTCTTCAACAAATGTAGCAATACTCCTATGTGGACAATCTGAAGCAATATGCCCAAAACCATGACATCTGAAGCATTTTTGGCCACTAGATGTAGATGAATTATGTGGTTATTTGTTGCCAACAAATCTTTCACCTTTGTCTTACACCTTCGACACCACTTTATTTTGGAGAGTTGGTTTAAAATTTTCTCCTTTCTTTTGACCCATATCGAGAACCCTTTTCATATATTTTGAGACAGATCTCTTGCATATTGTTGTCAGGTAAATATTTTCTTTTCAATTCCTTTTTTATTTTCACTCTTCCCCTCACATTATTTTGCTTTTTCATATTTTCCTACCAAAAATATGCATTCCTTCTAAGTTTTAGTGCTACAAGTTTTACCTTCTTTTGTTCTGGTAGTTCATGAAAATTGAATATTCTTTATATAGTATTAAGCCAATCAATAAATCATCAACATTAATTCTACCTTCAAACTTTGGTATATCCAACTTTGGGTTGTATTTGTTTTGTCACTCGTCTTGGTCTCTATGCCTTGACTAAAATCTTCCCAACTCCCTTAGGTAATAGGTGTATCATCAACATAATCAAACTTTTGAGAATCATTTTCATGCTGATTGTTTTTACTCCAAAGTACTTCAATGATTTCATTTTTTTCATATAGATTGTGTAACACTCTTTATAGCTGCAACCTCAAGGATTCAACATAATCTTCATTATCACTACCTTCACCCACTACTTTTTCATTTCACCATGCTATGATCTAGAGCCTTTAGCTCTGATACCAAACTAATACTGGGAAGGGAGAAAGAAGAATGGAATTCGAGAAGAAAAAAAGAAATCGAAAGTCGATTTATAGAAAAGAAACAAACTCAGAACAGAACTTGCATAAAATTGATAAAAAGTTTACCACCAAGTTTAATGTCACAAGAGGATACATAAAATTTACCACCTCTTAATAAGAATATAGAACTGAATCAAGAGACTCACCACTCAAGGAAGTATCTGAGAGATATAGAGTTTTAGAGAGACTCTAAAGAGCTTCTTCCAATATAAATCAAGTACTAAACTTCCTTTCTAATCCTAAAATACCAAAATAAATACTAGTGCATGAAACAACCCTTCATGCATAGGGAACTATAAAATTAAGTGTTTTACATATGCTAACTAACCCCCTTTAATGCATTCCTCGGTCATGAAGAAAAGCATCTTGAAATAGCTTTAACTTTGTCCAAGGAATATGCTCATGAGCGATCATTTTTTAATAGGCTAGGTTAAAGACTATAAGACAACATTGTGGACTATAAGGAATACTATAGGATTAGCAAGGTCACACATGTTGATTGTAGCAAATTAGGCACTCCCATATCATATACCCAAAGGTAGCAATAGTATTCCACGAGGATGGTATCAGTCCTCTATAAATAATTGTGTAAACACTAGATTTATCAATATTTCACCCAAAAGTTAAATAGAGATAATATCAATAGTTCAATATTTTTTAAAAAACTCAAAGCATTATATTATTATGGTACTTCATTGTATTCTTGTAAGTGATCCTATATTTTTTTGGAATAAATGACTTAACCTTGATCAGATTAATTGAAAGGAACATAGACTTAATTACTAAAAGTTCTATGAAATAAATAATATTACTTAGAATTCAGTATAGTCTACAACTAGTGCACAATAATATTTAAATATCCATTTAAATTTATTAATAAGCCACTCACTGGTACCTTAATTAAAAAAACTAAAAATGATAGTATTTGAGGTATTTGATATTATATTCTCAATATAGTTGACAAAGCTATAAGTAAAATATGTCCTTTCTTATATAATTTATTATCTTTCTTCTTAGTTTGACTCATTTAAAATTTAATTAAGAATAAGTAAAATTTAACTAAGCCAATTAGTATATATGTTTGAAAGAATAAAAATTAAAATAAAAAAGACTCAATTTTTTAGGTACTACTCAAGGAGTGGGTAACATTAAAATAATGTTGAAGCGTGAATCACCAAAATTTATAAATACTATATAAACTTATAAAAGAAAAATCTTTATAATGAAGTGCTACTTCTGTAGCAAGGAAAGTTATGTAAAGAAAAACAATAAGGTTTGGTTTGAAAGGAAAAGGTGTAAGCATAGCATTTATATTTTTTTAAATCAAACATTATAGGAATCCTTTTTTTGATAATACTTGGTGGATTAATTTTGATGCTTCAACATATATTACCAATAATTTTTTAAAGAGATCCATTTTCATATGAAAAATTAAAAGAGAATAAAATATTCATCGTTATAAAGAATCATCTTAAAGTGAAAGTGATAGTAGTTTGTGTTTATCGCTTACACCGAGAGATGATTCATTTGATGGATCATGAGGATGTATACTATGTTCTTACAATTCAGAATTTTGGTTCTTAGAATTGTTAGGATATTGTTACTCTTTTAATAGTCATAAACTTAGTATGTTTACTATGATCTTTTAATTAAATATTTAAAAACATATAGTTTCATAAACTCCTCGAGATTATGCCTATATCTGTGAGTCACTTTATGTTTTTGTTTTATTAAAATGAGATATTTTATCACAACTTATTGAGATATGATTATATATATCTAATTCATATAAGGTCTCAAGTTGTTAACACCCTGGTGTATATAAATGAAGTCGTGAGACAATCAGATAAGGAAAGTCAAAGTTATCATATCTGATAGGGGTGATATATTTTATAATATTTATGATGAACCCAATGCTAGTTCTTTTGTTAGATTCATAGAAAAATTAAAGTATATGTATTAAGTATAATTTAATAGATGTGTCATAGCAGAATAAGATTGCTGAAATATATAATTGTACTCTTATAGATATTATTAGGAGCATGATGAGTTATTATTTTGCACATGAATCAATGTAAGGAGAATAATGAATTAGTTTTATTAACTTCTTTTGAGTTATGCACAAATAGGAAACCCAACTTAAGATTACATACTTGGGATTGTCCTAGATAGATAAAGATCTTTAATTCATATTAAAAAAATAGATTTAATAACTATTTCTAAATATTTTATTATTTATTCAGAAAAGTTTAAAGGGGTACATATCTTATTGCATTAATCATAGTATGAGGATAGTTAAATCTGGTAATTTAATATTTCTATAAAATAGTAATTCAGTAAGAGTAAAAATCTTAAATTTTAATTTTAATATAAAGGAGATATAGTGTGATACTCCTTTATTATTCGAGAGATTACTCAAATCATTAAATGATTTGATAATGGCGAATAACAAAATAATATTACTGAACTCCCACATAATATTGATATCACAATTGATAGTTTTGAGAATATCTTAATGAAAAGGAATCCTATCATTTATTATTATTATGTGATATATCTACAAAAATCATATTATGATATAGGAAATAAAAAAGATCCCTTAGTGTTTTCATAAGTCAAGAAACATAGTGATTCTAAAAAGTAGTATAATACAATAAAAGAAGAGTTGAAATCAATCATCAGAATGGTGTCTGATTAATTTGTCGAATCGTTCAATAATTATAAACGAGTATGTTATATAAATATGACTCAAAGGGTAATATCGAATGATATAATGGTCAAACTTGTGATTAAAAGTTCTATTAATAAGGAATGCATTGATTATAATTAGATATTTTGTTTAGTATTAAATGAACTCGTTAAGAATCATCTTGACATTGGTGACTCATTATGAGTTTGAGTTACATCATAAGGATGTGAAAACAAGTATTCTAATTAAGGATCTAGCTTTATATGGGTTACTCTAAATGATTCGCAAAGAAATATAAATTTTTTTACGTAAATTTAGAAATCTATTTATTACCTTAAACAAATTTATAGACAATGATATATGAAGTTTCTTGATATCATTACTTCCTTTAGATTTAAGAAAAATATTGTTAATCAGTATTTATATCTAAAGGTCAATGGGAGAAAGTTTATTATATTGGTCTTATATATAAATAATATTTTTCTTACCAATAGTGATCTTAATTTATTATACTAAATCAAAAAATTTGTTACTAAGAATTTTAAGATGGTTGATATGAATGAGAAATCAGTATTTATATTTTTCTCGCGATCCCAATCTTTTACACGATGATTTGATCTGCGTGAGAAATAAGTTTTTGTTTTGATTTCCACTGTGCATGTGATGCACCCGCTGAGGTTTCCCAACAGGAGCATCACATGTGCAATTGAATATCAAAACAAAATTAGGTTTCCCACACAAATCAAATCATCGTGCAAAAGATTGAGACGCGAGAAAGCCACAAAAATTAAAAAATCATGATATGTGAGATTGATTACTTATGGAGATCTTATATCCTTATTTTTCCAAATCCAGATGGAGAGGATAAAGAAGGTCAAGTGTCCTCCTCTCTAGTGGTATCCACACGATGGATCTCTACAGCGAAACTCCTCCAATCTGATCTTGCAACTCTTGTGCAGAGGGATGGAGGAGAATAGGAGCGGGTGGCCAATGTTGTAGCCTATCAACCATGAGTCTTTTCTCTTATCTATAGAGAGCCACTAAAAAACCCTAGGGGTCCTACCTTAGTGGGTATTGGATCTCCATCCAATTACCCACTAATATTGCATTATTGGATCTCTATCAAATAATCTCCTTCGGCCTCTAATTGAGCCTTATGCAAGGAGTTCATTAGTGCAGGGTCTCATCTAATGAGAATAAGGGCTAATTGGATCTCCATCCAATCCTCTATTTGCTGAAGCATCCACTATATGTGTGTGACTCTCTAGGCCCGATATCGAGTTGGCCATGAGTCGCTCTCATCAGAACTCCTTCTAATATAGTGAATTATTATCCCTCTAATAATTCACTCAACTCATCGACTATGGATGTACTGGGCCACTACCATAGTCCCTAGAGAGTACAGAGGGATCAAATCCATCGGACCTATCTGTCCACAATTACCGGGTATCTATAATTTATCATCCAACTAATATCCCAAAGACCGTATATTGGATATGGTACTGTCAGGTCACATACAGAATCCGTTATAGTCTCTCTCTAATCAGATTCTCCCGAAGAACTCATTCTCTCTCAATCTGAATGTCCCTAGCTAGAGATTTGTCTAAGAAAACACATATGAGATATTCCTCTCATGATACCGAGAGTGGATGATCCTCTATTAACACTCAATTGCCTTCATAAGGTTGGCTACCAATCCCTATAACCGGTTGTACCATATTTGGAACTTTCCAAACTTGTAAGTCCGACGTCAAAGAAAGGAGTACTCAAACAAGGCATCCTTGGTGTCTCAAGTCTAAGGACCAGATATATAACCAAGACTATGAAATCATTGTATGACATTAGGTATCATTAACCATTCAACATTCCATAAGCTGATCAATCAGTGAACTTATTCTCTAATGAGCACTTGTACTATATCCTTAGTGTCTCCACACAAATGGCTATGAGACCAGCTGCCTTTATCATATGGATGGGTATATAGTACATCGGTCTGTCCGATTATCTTGATGTCCCTCTTGAGTAACCTATGATCGGGATTATTTAGGATTTATATTTAAAAGTAAATCGATCTCATTATCATGATCTCATCATGATCTGATTCTCATTGCACCGAACCAAGGATATCACAATATATATATGCAACAGATAATATAATGTAAGAATATACCAATAATAATCATAAACAAAAATATCATGCAACGTATCACATATGTCATCACTCACGTGATTGGCCTGTAGGGCACTTGTAACCAACAATCTCCAACTTAACCAAAAGCCAAATCACCTATATGTCTGAGCTCTATCAGACCCCTATAATGCTCAAATACAATCTGAGCCAGCGACTTTATTAATGGATCTGCAATGTTATCTTTGGATAGAACTCTTTCCATTGCTATATCTTTTCGGGCTATGATCTCTCTAATTAAGTGGAACCTCCTCAGAATAATTCTGATGAGACCTAGTTTCCTTGCTAGAGCTATTGCCTGTCGTTATCACGGTACATGGGAATCCGCTCCATGCTGCTTGGTATGACTCCCAAATCCCTAATAAACTTCTTCATCTATACCCTTTCTTTTACTGCTTCTACTACAATAATGTATTCTGCCTCTATGGTCGAGTCAGCAGTAATATCTTGCTTGAAACTTTTCCAACTTATTGCTCTTCCTTTCAGGGTGAAAACATATCCTGAGCTCGACTTGCTATCATCAATGTCGGACTGAAAACTCTAGTCCGTATAACCCTCAACCTAGAGGCTACCTCCTCAATATAATAGTAAAATATCCTTAGTTCTTCTCAAGTACTTAAGGATATACTTTACTGCCTTCCAGTGTTCTAAATTTGGATCCGCTTAATACCTACTCGTGACACTTAGAGCATACGCTATATCAGGCCGGTACATAGCATAGCATACATGATAGACCCTATCGCTAAGGCATAGGGTATCCTATCCATATCTGCCTGCTAGAATCCTTGCAGATTCTAAGCTTGGGGTGATCTCTATAGAGGATTGGCCTCCTTGGGACTCTGTAGGGATTCGTCCCTCCTTGGTACTCAAGCCATTGGCTAAAGAAAGATTGATCTATTCATGATAAAAAGTGGATAATTATAAGGCTATTTAGAGGCCTTCAATCCCTAATTCCTAAGAGGACTCCTACTTCAAGACTCCTACCCTCAACCAACTCCTAAAGCAACTTCTAATGTAACTCTAAGTCCAACAAGGATAAGCGGTGGTTAACTAAGGTAACATGCATCTTACTTTCCCCTCAAATATCTTCCTCAACTAATCCTAACCTAGCCGGCCTCCTTACTTCCCTTAATAGGGGTCGGCTAGATAGAATTTACATGAATGCCCCTTAGATTTTACATGATTGCCCTCTTCAATGAAACTAAATTAGGACTCCCCTAGCTAGAGTCCTAACACTGCCCTTTCTTCAGGAGTCTTTGGGGACATACTCCTAGAAAGTGATATTCTATGTCTCATAAGTATAAGACTTCTCTTGGAATTCTCCATGCCAAACCTTTTGACAATGGAGTCTATGTACCTGGATTGAGACAAGCCAAGCATCCTCTTGGATCTATCTCTATAGATCCGGATCCCTAAAATATAGGATACTTCCCCAAAGTCTTTCATGGAGAACTTTCTACATAGCCAAGCATTTACTATGGAGAGCATTCCTACATCATTCATAATGATTAGGATGTCATCCATATATAGCACCAAGAAGGTGATAGTGCTCCCACTTTCCTTCCTGTACACACAAGGCTCATCTTCGTTCATAACGAAGTCATCAGATCTGATCGCCTCATCAAATCTCATGTTCCAACATTGGGAAGCTTGCTTCAATCCATAAATGGATCTAAGCAACCATCACACTTTATCTGGACTCTCTCTAGATACGAATCTCTCTGGTTGTATCATATACACCTCCTCTTGGAGGTTGCCATTGAGGAATGTTATTTTCACATCCATCTGCCATATCTCATAGTTATAGTGTTCTGAAATGGCCAAAAGAATTCTAATGGATTTAAGCATGGCTACAGGTGAAAAGGTTTCATCATAGTCAACTCCTTGTCTTTGACAATATCTTTTAGCTACTAGCCTTGCCTTATAGGTCTCCACATTTCCATCTACTCTGAGCTTCTTATTGAAGATCTACTTGCACCCGATGGGTATAATACCCTAAGGTGCATCCATAAGGTTTCAAACCTTGTTAGAGTACATGGAATTCATCTCAGAATTCATGACTTCTTGCCACTTCCCGGTGTCTATACTCATAATAGCCTCCTCGTAGGTCTGAGGATTAATATCCTGAGAGTCCTCTCCATTGATATGTCCCACATATCTTTCAGGAGGGTGAGATACTCTATTAGACCTACATAAAGTTAGAACTTGTGTGCTAAGTACCTGAATAGTCTCGGACTCTAGAATGGTGATTGAGCTAGGTTCTTCAACCTCACTCAACTCTATCTCACTCCCACTATTTCTACTAAGAATATGTTCCCTCTCAAGGAACACAACTCTCTTAGCAACGAAGACCTTTCGATCCTTGGAATGATAGAAATAATACCTACAAATTTCCTTGGGGTATCCCAGGAACCTGCACCATTCTATCATTGATTCCAACTTATCGGGATTGTGTCTTTTAATATGGGTAAGACAACCCCAAATCTTAACCACCTTAAGATCATGCTTCTTTCTTTTTCATATCTTATATGGTGTAAACACTACCGACTTTGATGGAACTCTGTTCAGAAGGTAAGCTGCAATCTCTATGGCGTATCCTCAGAATGAGACGGGTCGGTCAACAAAACTCATCATGGACCACACCATATCTAACAGTGTGCAATTCCTCCTTTCTGATACATCATTGAGCTAAGGTATATAAGGAGGTGTCCATTGGGATAAAATCCCATTGTCCTTGAGGAATGGGTGAACTCTGTACTCAAGTACTCTCCTCCTCGATTTGTTCGAAGAGTCTTAATACTCTTTCCAATCTGGTTCTTGACTTTATTCTTATATTCCCTGAATTTCTCAAAGCCTCGGACTTGTACTTCATCAAGTACATATATCCATACCTAGAGACATCATTAGTGAATGTCATGAAGTATGAGTTACCGCCTATAGCCTAAGTTGACATGGGACCACAAATATCACTATGTACAAGTTCCAATAACTCGGTGGCTTTCTCTCTCCAATTTCACTAAAAGGAGAGTTTATCATCTTCTTATGAAGGCAAGGTTCGCAAGTTGCATATGTCTCATAGTCAAATGGATCTAAGTATCCATCTTTCAATAACTTTTAAATCCATCCCTCATGTATATGACCAAGCTTACAATGTCATAGGTATGCATTGTTCACCTCATCTCTTTTCCTTTTAGACGTATTTATATTCATGATATATGGAGAAGTGTTTAACATATTTAAGCCATTTATCAGGGTCCCTCTAGTGGTATTTTATCATCCATAATTATTTAACAACTATTATTCTAAAAAACTAGTTTATATCCACTAATTGTCAAACAAGAGATGAAAATAATATTTTTGATAATAGAGGGAATAAAATAGCATGCATCCAATGCAATAATAGCTCCACCAAGCAGATGTAGGGTGACCTCCCCAACAGCAACTGTGGCAACTCTTGCTCCATTGCCCATCTTGAGGACCATCTCACATCTAGCCAATCTCCTAGGTCTTGCTAGAACTTACAATGAATTACATATATGATAAGCCCTCCCGGTATCTAATACCCATGTGTTATCATAAAAATCTGACAAGTGGAGACTGATCATGAATATAATTGAAGCTTCTCCAAGTTTCTATTTCGCCTTCTCTGTAAGGTATTCCTTATAGTTCCTCTTCCAATGCTTGTCTTAGCCGTAGTGGAAGCAATGTCCTTTATCCTTTACTAGGTTTTTCTAAGCAACCTTTGCTTTACCCGATCTTTCATTGCCCTTACCCTTCTTGAGGGTCTTACTGGCCTTCCTTTTCTTCTTGGTATCACCAATATAGAGAACTGACTTCTTCATCTTGAGGGCAATCTCAGCTTCCCTCAAAATATTGAGGAGCTCAAGGAGAGTCACCTCAAACTTGCTCATGTTAAAATTCATGATGAAGTGAGAAAAAGAATCTAGTAGGGACTGAAGTATAAGATCAACGCATATGTTATCCTCTAGGACTATTCTTAGACCTGTGAGTTTCTCGATCCACTCTATCATCTTTAGGACATGGGTCTCAACCGATGTCCCTTCTATCATCCTGGCTTGGAAGAGTTTATTAGATATCTCATATATTTGAGTTCTTCCCTGTTTCTTAAACAGCTGGTGAAGATGAGGAAGGATAGAATCTGCATCTATGCTCTCATGTTGCCTTTGTAACTCAGGACTCATGGAGGCCAACATGTAACATTTTGCCAATGTGAAATCATCTATATACTTCACATAGCGAGTGATCTCATCCTCGCTTGCCCCTTCTTCCGACGTGGGCAGAATTATATCAAGGACATATGCGATTTTCTTCGTTGTAAGAACAATTCTCAAATTACGGAGCCAATCTGTATAGTTTGGACCAGTGAGGCGGTTGGCATCAAGTATGCCACGTAGGTGGTTTGTGAGCGACATGTTTCTGACAAAATAAGATATAGCAAAAATAAATAACACGTAGATTTTATAGAAAATACTAATTAAGATATGGACTTCTATCTTAATATACTCTCACTATTTTCTTAGCGAATCACGTGACACCCTCGACACGTGAGACGGAAGTCTCTGGTAGACTCCTAGTGGGGATCGGAATCCAATTGGCATCCTAGTGCAACCTCAAGGGACTCGACCAATTACACTAAGCACAAAAGGTAGGCACTCTTGCCAATCACAACTCCTTGTGATTCCCGTCATGTTCGGCCTCCAAATCATCATGGTCTCGAGGGACTCGACCAACCATGATATTCAGTTAAGTCATGACCATCGTTACAAGATGAGTCTAATTTGATGATATGCCCTCGAGGGACTCGACCAAGCATACTATGTCCTCAAGTCACCGGTGACATCTCTATGTCGTAGGCAAGAACTCCATCACATAGATAGGTGAGCCTCGAGGGACTCGACCAACTCAACCTATAATGATAAATGGCCATGTGGGTTAATCTTATTGCCTCAACATATTGAGGAGCTCAGGGAGAGTCACCTCAAACTTGCTCATGTTAAAATTCATAATGAAGTGAGAAAAGGAATCTAGTAGGAACTGAAGTATAAGATCAACGCACATGTTACCCTCTAGGACTATTCCTAGACCTATGAGTTTCTCGATCCACTCTATCATCTTTAGGATATGGTTCTCAACCGATGTCCCTTCTGTCATCCTGGCTTGGAAGAGTCACTTGGATATCTTAAATTTTTTAGTTCTTCTCTGTTTCTCAAAAAACTGGCGGAGATAAAGAAGGATAGAATCTGCATCCATTCTCTCATGTTGCCTTTGTAACTCAGGAGTCATGGAGGCCAACATGTAACATTTTGCCAATGTAGAATCATCTATATACTTCACATAGCGAGCGATCTCATCCTCGCTTGCCCCTTCTTCTAGTAATGGCACAATTGTATCAACGACGTATGTGATTTTTTCTGTCGAGAGAACAATTCTCAAATTGTAGAGCCAATCCGTGTAGTTTGGACCAGTGAGGCGGTTGGCATCAAGTATGCCACACATATTTCTGACAAACAAGATATAGCACAAATAAATAACATGTAAATTTTACAGAAAAGCTAAGTAAGATATCGACTTCTATCTTAATGTACTCTCACTATTTTTCTAGTGAATCATACGACACCCTCGCACGTGAGATGAAAGTCTCCGACAGACTCCTAGTGGGAATCGAGATCTAATTGGTGTCTTAATGCAACCTCAAGGGATTCTACCAATTACACTAAGCTCAAAAGGTAGGCAACTCTTGCCAATAACAATTCCTTATGATTCCCGTCATGTTCGACCTTCGAATCATCATGGTCTTGAGGAACTCGACAAACCATGATATTCAGTTAAGTCATCACCATCGTTACAAGGTGAGTCTGATTTGATGATATACCATCGACGGACTCGACCAACTCAACCTATGTTGTGATTCAATTCTTCCTATAACGATAAAAGGCCACGTGGGTTAATCTTATTACCTCACATTTATCGACTTAATATTATCGTAGGAGGGGTTTTTGTTTTATATCGATCTCGTAATATGGCGTGTCACACATATACATATTTAATATATATTTACATCATATGTATATATATAGTTGGTGTATAATACATCACATATGCAAGCCACACTGGATGATCATGAGTCATCACCTAATATAATTAAGCGCGAGCCAATGGGCCTAATCACTCATAATAGGATCTATGTATGCATCGGTGCATCTTCATGCCTTATGATTGTTGATCTCGTCGTCATCGGTTCCATCAGATCCTCTTCGCATCACCACTTGTCGTGATCTCCTGCCATGGCATCGTGGGTCCCGCTGTCACCTCCACTCTCCAGCTGCACCTCTCTATGTAATTACAAAATAATCACAAGCACACAGGCCCGACAATAAACGAGAAAAACGAAGGCTCGCAAGCCCCAATAATAATAATAATACTAATCACAATTACACACATCACAACACATGGCTCATGATCATCCATCTACATTATACATCATATGTACATCACATTATATGTAGGATTACTAGATATATAATAATTAATTAAACTATTTAATTAATTATTTTTAGAATTTTTAGAATTCTAGGTAAGAGGATAATTCTTAGAAGTTTTAGAATTATTGAGGGTATTTTTGGTATTCTGGGCATAGGAAAGAAACTGAAATTTCTTAAATTTTGAGGGGCAAAAACATCCATTTACCAAAAAGAAAACCATACCTTTAAGCCCTCATCCAGCGGTTGTCGCCACCGCCACCGTCGCCCCTGTGCAGGTGGCGGTGTTGTGCGCCTCTGGCAGCCTTCGTGCTCCCCGGTGGCTACCGTTGCCCTCGGGCGGCACCTCTCGGGCGAGCGGGCGCCGTGCCCGTAGGCGGCTCCTCTATGGGCACCACCCCTCTGCGGGCTAGTTGTGGGCGCTGCCCTTACGGCCTGGCTGCGGGCAAGTGCAGCCCCTTGCTAGTTCGCCGTGGGCGGGCATTGCACCTGCGGCCTGGCCGCGGGCGAGCGCCGTCGCTTGCGGGTTGGCCACTGGCGACCGCCTTTGCTGGCAGCCCTAGTCGCAGTTGAACTCTCTTGTAAGTGCTTGGCCGTAGCCGACTGCCCCCTTTCCTCGCTGCCTTCACTGCAAAAATGTAGCAAGAACGTGTAGAATAGTTATACGTGATTCAATCTCATCACATGCAGTTGAAAACTAATCTTTCGCACGAGCAACCTTGGCTCTAATACCACTGTTGGGAAACCTTATTGGGAGCATCACATACGTAGTGGAAGATCAAAACAAAATTAGGTTTCTCATGCAGATTAAATTATCGTGCAAAAGATAGGTCGCGAGAAAGCCGTAAAAATTGAAAAACTGTAATACATGAGATTGATTACCTAGGGAGATCGTATATCCCTATTTTTCTAGATCCAGATAAAGAGGATGAAGAAAGGTCAAGCGTCCTCTCTAGCAATATCCACGTGATGGATCTTTACAGCGGAACTCCTCCAATTTGATCTCGTAACTCTTACGTAAAGGGAGGGAAGAGAATATGGGGTGGTCAAAGTTGTAACCTATCAACCATAAGCCTCTCCTCCTATTTATAGAGAGTCACCAAAAAACCCTAGGGGTCTTACCTTATTGGGTATTGGATCTCCATCCAATTACCCACTAACCTTGCATTATTGGATCTCTATCCAATAATCTCCTTTGGCCTCTAATTGATCCTCATGAAAGGAGCCCATCAGTGCAGGGTCTTATCTAATGAGAACAGGGGCTAATTGGATCTTCATCCAATCCTCTATTAGTTGAAGCATCCACCATATGTGTGTGACCCTCTAGGCATGATAATAATTCAAAACACCTTCTAATGTAGTGAATTATTATCTCCATAATAATTCACTCGACTTAGAGACTATGGACGTATTAGACCACTACGCTATAGTCCATAGACTGTACAGGGGGATCAAATCCATCAGACCTGTCTATCCATAGTTACCGTATAGCTATAATTTCTCATCCAACTAATAACCCGGAGACCATATATTAGACCTGGTACTGTTAGGTCACATAAGGAATCTGTCATAATCTCGCTCCAATCGGATTCTCCTGGAGAACTCGTCTCTCAATCCGAATGACCTTGACTAGGGATTTGTCTGAGCAAGTACATATTGGATATTCCTCTCATGATATCGAGAGTGGATGATCCTCTATTGACACTCAATTGCCTTCGTAAGGTTGGCTACTAATCCCGATAACTAGCTATACCAGATTTGAAACTTTCCAAACTTGTAAGTCCGACGTCGAATAAAAGAGTACTCAAATAAGGCATCCTTAGTCTCTCAAGTCTAAGGACCAGATACACAACTGGATTATGGAATTGTTGTCTGACATTAGATATCATTAGCCATATAGCATTCCATAAGCAGATCAATCAGTGAACTCATTCTCCAATGAACACTTATATTATATCCTTAGTATCTTCATACAAGTGGCTATAAGACCAGTCGCCTCCATTATATGGATAGGTATATAGCACACAAGTTTGTCCGGTTATCTCGATGTTCCTATCGAGTAACATATGACCGAGATTATTTAGGATCTGTGTATAAAGGTGAATCGATCTCATTATCATGATCTCATCACGATCCAAAGACATCACAATATATATATATGCAACATAGAGAATATACCAATAATAATCATAAGTAAAAAGATTATGCAACATGTCACATGTGCCATCACTCATGTGATTGGCTTACAGGGCACCTGTAACCAACAAATTAGTACTTATTGAAAAACAAAAAATGGAGAAATAAGAATACTTTGGTTTAGCGATTGATAATAGCGATTGGAACATAGTGTAAGTAGAGTTCCCGAGCTCAATTTTTTTAACACTTTATTAATTTATGAGTAACCAAAGGGAGTTGCTATAAGTAGTGTTATAACTTTATCATGGATCATATTTGTATGAGGAAGCCCAAATACCTCATTTGGCATTATGGCTTCCTTAATTGCACTAGCCCACTCAAGTGAACAACAAGTCATTGGTTCTCCAATTTGAAACCATTCGAACGAGAATATGAATCGAAAATTCATTTAACTTAGAAGTGTGTGTAAAGTAAATTAGTAAATAAATGACAAGTAAAAGCAAGAAGGAAATACAAACTGATTTATAATGGTTTGGTCGTCCCAACCTACATCCACTCCCTTCTCTTGAGACCACCAGCTTCCAATGCTGAGCTTCTTTCTAATGAGCAAAGATAAACTACCCTTACATTACTGTTTTCTTTTACCAGGCTAAGGAGAGAACCTTTACAAACTCTTTCTCACATGACCTCAAACATAATTTAAATAACAACTAATCTCAAGGAGGAAGAGACTTAAACGCTAAGAGTTTACAACATTTTTTTTCACACTTATTTGTGCTCTTTTTCATGCTTCAATAAGCAAGAATGGGTGGGGTATTTATAGATCCCAAATGGTTTCAAAATTAGCTGCAAAATTTTAATTTCCTAATTTTTTGGGGTACTGGTAGTACCACCGTCATCACTACACAGTAGTTCCACTGAACAGAGCCCGAAATACTAGAGTCTGGCATACTACCATCGGACTAGGTGATACCACAACCGGACTAGGCGATACCACTGTCGCTTGGTGATACGACCCTCAACAAGTGGCGATACCACCATCGAAAACCTCAAAAAAGTATAATATTATGATTTTCGTAACTTGGGCGGTACCATCTCCTAGACCTGGTGATACCACTACCCAAGTCATATTCAGGTCAATAAATTTGCTTTTATCAGACCTAATTTAACCCTGGTTCAGGCCTAATGGGTCCCGAATCAAGTTGACATGGTTTTGACCCAATACTAGCTTAATCCGACTCTAAACAACCACAATCAAGACCTAACCACTCATTCATATATCTAGTACAATCATGAAGCAATCAACACGTTGCCCAATATTTTGACATGTCATATGATCATCCGGAACTTCGTTCGAACCTTCGGTGCATCGTCCTTTCCTTTAACGTATTTTCGCTTGATCTATTGGCATGTTGACTTCCCACAACATCTATGTCAATCAATCCTCCAGCTCGACGTTCAATATTTGACATGATACTCCTCTGGCCCAATGTTTGATTCTCCTGCTTCGATAATTTGTGATGTGATGGTTCATGTCCATGATCGAAGTCTTTCCTGCTTCACTTGTCTTAAAAGTATATTAGTCCATAACTTCATCAATTGATTTCATTATCAAAATTTGAGATTCAACAATCTCCCCATTTTTTATGACGACAATAAATTGATGATAGAGTCTAAATTCCCTAATGAACTTGAATTTTTAAAGAAACATGATGACCTTTCAACTCTTTGAATTTAAGTCAAGACAACTTTAATCATAAATCATAGTAACTTTCAATAGTGACTATAATAAGAATCATATGTATAATTTTACATAATATTCATATATCTAAAACAAATATCATAAGCCGATATCATCATAATAGAACATGCATATGAGTGCTATATCATTAAAAAAATTATTATTACATCTCCCCCTTTGTCATCAATAAAAAGAAGAAAAAGAAATAATTAAGCCACTATTTTTCTCTCCTCATTTGTTATTATCAAAAGGAAAAGAATGATATCATTTTATCATGATGCTACTTCTTCATTTATATCAATGTGCAAATGAAGGATATGAAAGTAAAAAAGTCATATGACATAAATCTCCCTCTTAAACATCAAAAAGAATTATAGAAGAACAAATAGTAAAAGATTGTGATTCAAATAAAATAAATCTCAAGTTAAATATCAAAAAGTTAAGATCATGATTTGTTTAAATAAATCTCCTTCTTAAATAGCAAAAAGAATTATAGGATAAAGAATATCTTGATTCATATAAAATAAATCTCAAGTTAGATATTGAAAAGTCAATATCACGATTTGTTTGAATAAATTTCCTTCTTAATAAATAGCCAAAAGGAGTCTTAAGAGAATAATTAGTAAAAGATCATGATTCATACAAGATAGATCTTAAATTAAGAATATCAAGAAGTTAAGTGAAAGATCATGATTTCTTTCAAAAAATATAATAAATTCAAAATTATCATCAAAATCATTTTTCTTACCTTCGGAGAATTCATTAAAAATAATATAGATAAAAATAACTAAACTTCTTTAGTTCTAATTATTGAGATTAATTTCATACTTGTATGTCTTAATCTCTTATACCAATCCCACGCATCATCATTAAAATTTAAAACATAAGTTTCGTCATGAAAATCATCAGGATCAATAGCATAAACATTATTGCTCCTTAAGGCAATCATAGATTTATTCTTTTGTTGTATGTTATTAGACTCAAATTTAATACTATAATTGCCTAATGCTTAATGAGTTATGCTTCAAATCATCTACCAAATAAGCATTTTTAATTATAAGATTCGATTTGTTATCAATTTTAAATAATATTTTTTTTTAGGTGAATCTAACTCTTCACATTTGGTGCAAGATATTAGCATACAATTATCATGCTTATTTTAAAATTTATCAAATTCATTAAAGAGAGACACATTATCCTTTTTTAGCAATTTATATTTCTAACTTTTTTAAGCTCATCAAACAAAATCATGAAATGCATTAAGTAATTCATCAAAAGAAAAAGACATCTCGATTGAGTCCCATTCCTCATCGTTAAAGTCCATCAGTACATAGTTTTATAAGGAGTTCTATGTCATCTTGATTATCATGAGCTTTCGCTCGAGGAATCTTCTTTGATTCTCAATATTATAATATCCTTCATGCTCTTTGGAAGGTTTTTCTCTTGTTCGTTATGTGTTTTACAAGTCATTTCATAGGTCATCAAAGACCCTATGAGTTTTTTAAGAGGAAAATTATTCAAATCATTTGTCTCTTGGATATATGTTACTTTTGGATCCCAACATTTCGGGAGAGATTATGAAATTTTATTTATGAATTCAAGGTTAGTATAGTATTTACCAAGAGCTTTTAAACCATTGACAACATCCGTAAAACGAGTGTATATGTCACTAATGATTTCGCTTGGATTCATTTTAAACAGTTTATAACTATGTACTAAGAGATTAATTTTTTACTCTTTTACTATACTTATGCCTTCATGAGTAACTTCTAATGTGTGCCAAATGTCATATGCCGTGTCACATGTAGAAACACGATTAAAATTACTTTTATCCAAAGCACAAAATAAAGCATTCAAAGAAAATATTTTCTTTTCAAAATCATTTCATTCATTCAAAGGATTAGAAGATTTTTGAAAACAACTTTCAATGATATTCCATAAATAAAAAATCCATACATATCAAGAAAATTCTCATTCGTGTTTTCTAGTAAGTGTAGTGTTGAATCTCAGATTTTGATGATGAAATCAATTGATAAGTTTATGGAGTAATATGTTCTTGAGATAAGTGATGCAGGAAAAACTTCGATCACAGACTCAAATCATCGAAGGGCAAATTGTCAAAATAGGAGAATCAGACATTGGGTCGGATATGTATCATGTCTAAATTTGGACGTCAAGTAGGAGGATTGGTCGACGTGCCGAAGATTGGACTTTATCCTATAAGTTCAGGCATCATGCTAGAAGGATCGAGTATTACACTAAAAGATCGGATATTGTGGCAATATTAACATGTCGATAGATCAAGCAAGCTGAAGGAAAGGACGATACGTCGAAGGTTCGGACGAAGTGTCAGATGATTGGATGACATGATAGAACGCTAGACAACATGCTGAAAGCTTCATGATTGTGTCAGAAATATGGTTGGATTATTTATGTCTTGATCGAGATCTTTTAGAGTCAAATTGTATTGGTATTAGGCCGAAATCATACCAACTTATCAAGAAAGCTATTGGGCTTGAACTAGAACCAAGTTTGGCTCATTAGAAGGTCAAATTAGCGATCATGGGTAGGCTTGGGCAATGGTACTGCCCAGAGAGCCGACATGCACTATTTTGTGCCTGTCAGTGCAGCCGGTGATGGTATCGGTAGTGTAGGCAGTGGTATCGCCTAGGGTAGTGATAGTATTGCCTAAAAGTCTAAAATTGTAGTGTCAAAAGTTGTGGCTATAGGATCATCCAAATCCTAAAATTTTTGATTATTTAAATTTTTTAGCTCCATTTTGAAGTCATTTGGGGCTATAAATACCCCCACTAAGGCTTGAATTGAAGCAAGAAACAAGTTATGAAGTTTATAAGCGTTATCTTTGAGCATCGTGTCTCTTCCTCCTCCTTGAGTTTAGACGTGATTTTCAGTTGTAGGATGTGTGAGGTCTCTTGTAAAAGATTTTGACATACACTTGAAGTTACATATGAAGGCACAAGTAGAGTTAAAGAATCTAAGACTAATCTCTTGCTATATAGTTTTCAATTATTTAGAATAAAGCTAAGCGAAACCATTAGTTACATATACACTCATTTTACGGATGTTGTCGACGATTTAAAAGCTCTTGGTAAATCTTTTACTAATCTTGAACTTGTTCAAAATTTTAAGATCTCTTCTAAAAAGTTGAGATCCAAAAGTAATTACAATACAAGAAAAAATGGACTTGAACTATTTTCCGCTTGAAGAACTTATCGGGTCATTAATAACCTATAAGATCATTAATGAAGGTGAGGGGAAGGGTCCTTCAGCCATGGGATTGGTATGACAGAGGGATTTGTATGCGTGTTTGAGGTTGTGCCGCCTCAGTTGGCCCGTCGATCCCTTAAGCAAGGCCGAGAGCTTCATTGGAAGTAGTTGGGCCTAAGAGCCCTCGGGTGAGGCTGAGAGCTCACTTGTCGATGATCGGGACTGAAAGCCCTTGGACGAGGCTGAGAGCTCGCTTGTTGATGGTCGAGACTGAGAGGCCTTGGGCAAGGCTAAGAGCTCGCTTATCGATGGTCGGTACTGAGAGCCCTTAAGCGAGGCTGAGAGCTCGCTTGTTGATGGTCGGGACTGAAAGCCATTGGGTGAGGCTGAAAGCTCACTTGTTGATGGTCGAGACTGAAAGCCCTTGGGCGAGGCTGAAACTTCGCTTGTTGATGGTCGGGACTGAAAGCCCTTGGGCGAGGCTGAGAGCTCACTTGTTCATGGTCGGGACTGAAAGCCCTTGGGCGAGGCTGAGAGCTTGCTTGTCGATGGTCGGGACTGAAAGCCCTTGGGTGAAGCTACGAGTTCGCTTGTTGATGGTCAGGACTGAAAGCCCTTGGGCGAGGCTGAGAGCTCGCTTGTTGATAGTCGGGACTGAAAGCCCTTGGGCGAGGCTAAAAGCTCGATTGTTGATGGTCGGGACTGAAAGCTCCTAGGCGATCTTTCGACGGGGAGATTTTCCTCGAGATTGATAGCGATCCATTCGTCGACCGAGATACTTTATGAGGTGACGTGTGTCCTCTGCAGTAACTCACTGGGCGTGGGGCATGAAGTATCATGATGAGCTATCCCACTTTTAGGGGATATGGAGCGCCAACCGACGCGGGAGTGAGGTATTAATCCTCTCCGGTTCTTTGGTAGTCTCCCTTTATTCTGCTTGCTGATTGTTTCCCCGTCATCATTGTTGTTTGCTTCCCTGCTGTTGCTACCGCTCCCCATCGTCTCTGGTGCCAATTTCATCGGTGTTCTTGGCCTTCCTCCTCTTTCTCTGCCCCCGATAGTTTCTCGAGTAGGTCAGATGTCTTCCACCTCCTCTCATTCTGAGTCTCTCTCGGTTGAAATGTCGACCCATAGGTCTAGGGTTTTGAGTCACCCTCTGGGGATTCCAGGTCGTCCGCCCTTATTTCTGTGTCCGAGGGTGTGACTCTGGCCAACCTTGGGACCGCAAACGCCCTAGTGGCGATGCAGTCCAATTTTGATGTAGATTCGACTGTGATGACTCATCGGTTGGTCGAAGTGAGGAAGAACTATTTCATTCCTCTAGAGTATGAGCTCCATTCGCCCCTGCCTGGGGAGCATCCTTATGATGCATTTTTGAATGGCTTCAGTCTATCAATTGATGCTCTCGAGGCGGGTCTGAGGTTCCCGCTACACCCTGTGATAGAGGCGTGCCTCAAAGGGTGGCGGATTTCGCCTTCCCAGATGGTGCCCAACTCGTGGCGCTATCTGGTAGCTTTCCTATGGGAATGCTTCGGGTCGGGCATAAGGCGACCCAAGATTTGTTCATGGCCTGTTTGCGCCTAAGCCGGGGACAGGCCGGGTATTATTACCTCACCGCTCGTGCCAGATTCAGAGTGGGAGGTGTGCCTTCCAGCAATAAAGGTTGGAAGTCATATTTTTTTCTTTATCTCTTGTCATTGGGGTTGGAGTTTCCCGACCGAGTGGACTTCTTGGATGATGAATAACTTGGTCCCGATGCTTTCAACCGATGAGACCGAACTGATCGAGATCCTTTGGGGGATCCTTTCTTCTTCCAGGGGGGTAAAGGACATGAATGAGGCCTTAGCCCGGCCCCCAGGGTATGTTTCTCTCATCTGCTCATTGTATTAAGTGTTTTACTGATCGTACCTTACTGTGTAGAAATGTTTAATCTCCGAAAGATGAAGTCTGGTGGCGAGGTGGGTAGTAGATCGATGACCTCCATGACAACTAGCATGTCCGCTCCTACGGCAGTTGCCGAGTACTCGGCCAGGAAGCGCCCCAGCGTTGATGAGGGGCTGAGTCTGAGGAAGTATAGTCGAAGAGAGACTCCCGAGCATCAGGCGAATGCCTCGGGGAGCACCACCGTGGTCCCCTCAAGAAAGGGGAAAGAGCCGGTAACGATGGAGGAGGCTCCGGAACGAGGTTATATCCTCCGAGAGCTATGTGAGGTGGAGGACCGCGTGGGGGCGAAGAGGTACTTCGCCACTATCATGATGCGGTTGAAGGTTGCAGAGGGTAAAGATCCTCTAATGCCAAGGTGGTTGGCCATCGGTGGGTACGAATGCTCCTCTAAGGAGCTTATAAACAGGGCCAGCAAGTCGGCCATCTAGGTAAGTGCCCTTTCTTCCATTCCCTTCGTCTTCTTTCCTCCCTTTAGTCTGAGTTTTCTATTTTCCTTCTCTTCGTAGGGGCTTCATTTTATTACTGCTCTCATTGATCGGGTGCATTATGCTGGTCGGCTAGTCCAGAGCCAGCACGAAAGAATTCTGGCGCTTCGGGCCGACCAGGATTTGGTCACGGTCATCGAGGCCCATGTAAAAGAACTGGAGGGGGACATCAATAAGTTGCGAGGGGAGTTGGAGTCCCTCAAGACCCAACGAAGGAGGCTCGAGGAGGAAGTCAGGATTTTGTGATCCAGTTGGACAGGGCTCAGAATGACCGAGCTCGTCTAGAAGGAGACGTGCTGTCCCTCACCGAGGCAGTGACGCTTCTTGAGGTGAAGCTAAAGGACGAGGGGGCGAAGGCGGTGGTCACCTATAAGTCCTCCTAGGGATTCAAGTCGGGCCTTGAAAAGATGGGATGGGTCAGCTACGAGTTCGGGTTCCGGGTGGCTCTAGAGCGGCTACGGAGCAAGCATCCAGAAATAGAGGTCAAGCAAGACCCATTCGCTGAGTGCCCCAAGGATGCCAACATCAGGATAGATCTTAGCCAGCCCTCCAATGACAGCTCTCCCTCAGTGAAGTAATCGACCCTGTAATATCTTGTATGTCGGGCATCAAAGCCCCCTTTGCCTTTTGTTTTCTCCCCCATCAATTAAACTGCTTTTCAAACTCTATTATCTGGATTATGTTAAGATGTCATCTACGGTCTGTCATTTAGACATAGAACTTTTTTAAGTTTGACACATGCCAAGTCCGAGGGAGTTCCCTCCAGTCCATCGTCGATAGAGTGTAAGTCCCGTCTCGGATAACTCGGGTGACATGGTACGGTCCCTCCCATCTCGGGGTAAGTTTTCCTCGAGTGCATCCAGGGTTGCTGACCTCGGCCCTCCTAAGGACTAGGTCTCCCGTACCGATGGGTCGGGCTCAAATCCTCTGGTTGTAGAGTCGGGCGACCGCCCTCTGGTAATGTAGGTTCTTCAGGTGTGCTTTGGCCCTGAGTTCCTCGAGCCTCGGAGCTCCCGTTGATTTGTCCAGCGACCAATTGGGAGTCAGTGAACACCTCTTGGTGTTCAATTTGTAGCTCGGTGGTCAGTCGTAGTCTAAGCAGCAACGCCTCGTATTCTACTTCATTGTTGGTAGTTGAAAATTTCAAGCGCACGACATGTTCCCAGGTTTGTCCGTCAGGGTCTTTCAGGACTATCCTAGCTCCTCCACTAGAGGAATTCGCTGACCCATCGACGTGGAGGGTCCATGCAAGCTTCCCCTAAGGGGTCTTTGGGGCGGTCAGCTCTGAGGAGAAATCAACAATAGCTTGGGCTTTGACTGCCCTCCTTGGGGCATACTCCAGGTCGAATTCGCTAAGCTCAATTGACCACTTTAGCCTCCATCCTGTAATGTTGAATTTAGAAAAAATTTGACATAGCGGTTGATCAGTGACTACCTTGATGGTGTGGGTCTAAAAGTATGGCCTTAGCTTCCTGGCCACGAGGACTAGGGCGAAAGCGAGTTTCTCTATCAAAGGATACCACTCCTTCGCGCCTTGCAAAATGTGGCTAGAGTAGTAGACAGGTCGTTGGTTGTTCCCAGCAAGCTTTATCAGGACCGAGTTGATAGCCTGCTCTGAGGCGGAGAGGTATAGCTCGAGCTGGTCACCTGGGTTGATCGAGGACATCTGAGGTAAGGTCACGAGGTGGGCCTTGAGCTCTTGGAATGCTTGTTCGCACTCGGGGCCCCAGCTGAAGTCTTTATTCTGCTTTAACGCCCGCAGAATGGGGAAACTACAATCGCCAGCCTGAGATATGAACTGCCCTATTACTGCTAACCTCCCGATGAGGTGCTGAACTTCCTTGACGGTCTATGGTGGTTTCATGTCAATGATGGCCCTGATCTTCTCCGGGTTCACGTCTATGCCTTGTTGGTGAATGATAAAGCTGAGAAATTTTCCTGATGCCACGCCAAAGGCACATTTGGCAGGGTTGAGCTTGATTTCGAACATTCTAAGGGTTCGGAATGTATCAGCGAGGTCCGCGCGGTTTGTCTATGTTTGCTTGCTTTTGACGATCATGTCATCAACATAGGCTTCCATATTTCTGCCCAGATCCTTGAATAGTTGGTTGACCATTCTCTTCTGGTAAGTAGCTCCCACGTTCTTTAGTCCGAACGACATTACTTTATAACAATAGGTTCCTCGATGTGCGATGAAGGTCGTCTTCTCCTGATCTTGAGGGGCCATTCAGATTTGGTTGTATCCTGAGAACACATCCATGAAGGAGAGGAGTTCATACCCAGAGGTGCAATCTATCAGTTGATCAATCCTCGACAGTGGATAACAGTCCTTTGGGCAAGCCCAATTAAGGTCAGTGTAATCAACACACATGCGCCACTTTCCATTAGCCTTTTTCACGAGAACTACATTAGATAACCAAGTTGGGTATCTAATCTCCGTTATGAATCCAACCTCCAATAGCTGATCTACTTCTTCTTCAAAGACTTTTTGTCGGTCGAGGGTGAATTTTCTTGGCTTCTACTACACCAGGTGAGCCCTAGGGGCGGTGTTCAGTTGGTGTTGTGCAATCCGTGGATGTATGCCCGGCATGTCGCTCATTGACCAAGCGAAGACGTTGGCATGGCTTCCAAGGAAGTCTATGAGCTAGACACGTTGATCTTCGGGTAGAGTCGACCCGACCCGCATGGTCCTCTCCGGGTGATCCTTTTCCAATGGTACTTTCAGTATTGGTTCAGAGGGCTCGGGTCGAGTGTCGGGTTTATGAGGTTGTCGGGGGTCGGTAACCAGAGCTTTCTTGCCTTTTTTAGGGATGGTCATTGCCGCTAGGTAGCATCGCCTTGACTCTCGTGGGTCATTCTTGACCTCCCGGCCCTGCACTGGTCGGGAACTTCATGCTGCGATGGTATGTGGAGACGACTGCCCTTAGTTTGTTGAGGGTTGGCCACCCGATGATCACATTGTAAGCTGAGGGGAGGTCCACCACCATGAAAGGAACCATGAGGGTCTTGGTTCTTGGTTCATCACCGAAAGTTACAAGGAGAGTTGCAACGCCTACTAGAATTATCGCGTCATCGGTAAACCCTGTCAAAGTTGAAGTCATGGGGATGAGGTCCCGGTTAGTCATTCCGAGCTTATGAAAAGCATCAACATATAATATGTCGGTGGAGCTCCCTATATCTATCATGATGCGCCTGACGCAGGCGTTTGTAATACGTGCCGTGACCACCTGGGCGTCGTCGTGATCTAGGTATTCACTCTTGGATTCGAAGGTGAACCCAGTATCACTCCGGGGTTAGGGCCTCTTCTGAACTTCCACGTGGGCATAGGCTTTCTTGCTGAGGAGCTAACATCGCCTGCGGCCGGGCCGCCCACTATGATGTCTATCTGCCTCTCCACAGGACCTTTTGGACTTAGGGATGGCTCGCGTGGCTTCATTATGTACCGGTCGAGGTGGCCGCGATGTATAAGGTCCTCGACCTGGTTCTTCAAATCATAGCACTCCTCAGTATCGTGCCCATAGTCGTGGTGGAAGTGACAATAACATCTACAGTCCCGATCCTCGGCTCGAGACCTCATCGAGTTGGGAGTTTCGAGGAGTCTCTTCTCTCAGATCTGGAGAAAAATCTCCGTCCGAGTGGAGTTGAGCGGGATATTGGGCGACCGAGGAGCGGTTTGCTCACCTCCCTCCATCCTCCTCCTTGGGAGCCCAGGGGGTGAGCCCTGAGAGGGCTCAGCCCGGGGGAGCATCTGATCTTCTTGTTTTTCCACCACTAGAGTCTCGACGATGATGTACTGGTTGGCCCTCTACAACATTTCTGGTACAGTCATGTGGGGTTGCTCCACAAGCGACCAGAAGAGGCGGGAAGGCCTAATCCCGATCATGAAAGCCTGGATGACCAACGCGGGTGCGCATCGGCAACGGTTGGCTTTGGTCGTGTGCTAGAGAGAAAGTTAGCCTCGAACTCCCTTGCGAGTTGATCAAAAGAGTGAATGGAGGGTGGCAATTGGCTGTACCATCCTCGGGCGATCCCTCGAAGGGTCGTCAGGAAAGCCTGGCACATTATGGCGTCTGACATGCCATACAGAGTCATCTGCACGTGGAACGCGGTCACGTGCTCCGTTAGATTGGAGCTGCCATCATATGCCTCTAGCATCGGGAGGCGAAAGTGTGATGGGATAGGTGCATCTTGAATTTCTTGAACGAAGGGAGAGCAACGGAGGGGACCATCGCCATGCTCGTCCTTCGTCCTTTGGGTCCTACGGACATCATATATCATCTGGTTCACCAGGCGTAGTTGCTCCCTTAGAGAATCAGTGGAATATGAGAGTGTGTCAGGGTCTGGAAAGCTACGGGATGATGCACTGGGTGCGGGCTCCGATCGCTTGGCTGCATCGCCCGAGGGGGCCTGATCCGACTCCGAGGAGAAATGGGGTAGATTATTGACAGAGTGGGTCATCAGAGGCTGCTCGTTCTATGGCAGCATTGCTCTTGTCTAGGGCAGGGAGGCTACCTGAGTCTGTGGGCTCGACTGTTAGGTGAGTTACGGGATATAGGGGATAATTGCTTGAAGCATTTTCGCTATGGCCTGGACCTAGTTGGTAAGTCTCTGAAAAGCTTCGGGAGTCACCACCGAGGTCCTTGGGTTCGATGGGGGTGGAGTTAGCCCAGGGTCGTTGGGTAAGCTCTAGTATCGCCCCTAGGTGTGGGAAGGTATGTTTCCGTCTCTGAATGAAGGGAGTGCAGGCGGGGGTCGAAAGGTTCCCCCCGAGGTTGGCTGTGTCGCGAGAGGGACATCCTCCCTAGGGTTGATAGGAGTTAGGCGATCTTGCGATATCAGGCCCTCCTTCTAGCGCCAAAATGTTATGGGTGCTTCGTTGCGTCCGAGGAGTCAACACAACGGGGTTCAGGGCCACGAGTATAAGGGGGGGCCAATGCAGTGTAGTTCAAGGATGACGTGTGCGGATGCTCGGCTCGGGTTGTCACTTCAATGCAGGTCTTCCTTCGGATCTTGTGGTGCTGTTTCTGCAAGACAAGACCTTCGCCCGGGTGGTGGGTCCCAGGAGAGGTCCCTCCGATGATTAAGTTAGCATTGTTTCGAATGGTGATGTTCGACGTCTCCTCTTAAACGCTAGAACTTCTTTTCTTTTGATTGAAGTGGAGAGAGAGAGCCCCCTGAGCTACCCCTAGGGTACCCCTTTTATACTTGTACGTCGACGACTGGTCATGTCTCGACCTCATCACACTTTTGACGTTCTTTGCCAGCCTGTTTAATGTTGCAGGCACCACTGGTGGCTGTTCATGCTATCGGTTGTGTGTTGCTTCTGCTCTATTATCGTGTGGTTCCCTAAGGTTCTTATGAGATCTGATGGTGACTGCACGGTGTCCGATGCTGCCAAATTTTGGGTTTATCTGCTCGTTTGTGACATGTTGCTCGTGTGTGTCAGAGGACGAGTCGGGGAGATTAATAAGCCGACCCCATCCTTCCACGTCAGTTCGTCTTAGGCCACGTCATCCAGTTTGGGAAGGAGACCACTATTATCCCTATCATTCTAGCGGAGCACCCATAATATTTTATCGCCCTCCTTCTAGCGCCAAAATGTTATGGGTGCTCCGCTGCGTTCGGGGAGTCAATACAATAGGGTTCGGGCCATGAGTACAAGGGGGGCCCAACGTAGTGTAGTTTGAGGACGACGCGTGCGGATGCTCGGCTCGGGTTGTCATTTTGATGCGGGTCTTCCTTCGGATCTTGTGGAGTTGTTCTTGCAAGACAAGACCTTCGCTTGGGTGGTGGGTCCTCGGGGAGGTCCCTCCAACGATTAAGTTAGCATTGTTTCAAAGGGTGAAGTCTGACGTCTCCTCTCAAACGCTGGAGCTTCTTCTCTTTTGATTGAAGTGGAGAGAGAGAGCCTCTTGAGCTGCCCCTTTTATACCTATACGTCATCGGCTGGTCATGTCTCGACCTCATCATACTTCTGGTGTTCTCTACCAGCCTATTTAATATTGTAGGCACCGCCGACGGCTATTCATGTTGTCGGTTACGTGTTGCTTCTACTCTACTATCGTGTAGTTTCCTCAGGTTATTATAAGATCTGATGACAACTACACTACGTCTGATGCTGTCAAATCTTGGGTTTATCTACTTGTTTGTGACATGTTGCTCGTGTGTGTCAGAGGACGGGCCGAGGAGATTAGTTGGCCGACCCCATCCTTCAACGTCGGTTCATCTTGGGTCATGTTGTCTGGTTTGAGAAGGGGACCACTATTATCCCTATCAATTTTATATAAAAGGATTCTCAAATGAAGTACATGTTGGATTGATTGATATGGTTCTTTGCTTCCGCTTCTTAGGGTGAGCAGATAGTCATTCAGACACACTAATGTAAATAAATGATTATATGTGACAAAGATCATTAGCTAATAATTACTTGGACATCATGATCTATCAATGAGCTAAAAAATTAGCTATAACGAACTTTAATGCTGAATCACTTAAAATTACTTATAGCATTTATCACATGTAGATTCACTGCGATTATAGTATCAACAACAACAATTATATAAATAATTGTTTACCATTGAGCTTTGTGCCAAAGCAAATAAATCTCTTTTTATTATTTTTAATTTAAATAAATGGATTATGCAAATGAAACGTGAATGGTTCCTTTTCATTACCAAGCTTGAACATCAAAACTTGTGTATGGGGGTTTATCAACTCAGCTCTAAGTTGCAGTTCTTCCAAGGTGTCCCAGCCCATAACTGGCCCAATCTATGGGCAGATGATATTATCCACTCGGATCAGATAGGGTGGCACATGTCACTACCCCAGTGGAGGAAATCAAATCCTCTCATCTCTCGGTTGAGAAAATTTTGCTTGAATTCGAGTCCATCAGCATCTTATTGTATCAGTATTCCATATCCTATACACACCCCACAGATCACCTGAAGTTCATTCAGGGCTTGAAGAAAGAGAGAGTCAGAGAGATAGAGAAAAGAGAAGTGGTTGGAGAAGGTTTCTCTCGTCAAACCATGGCAACCACAAGCTTGGCCTCAGCTGCTTCAAGCTTCGTGCTCACCTCTAACCTCTCCACCGCCACCGCCACCACCAACAGATCCTCGCGGTTCAGTTTCTTTACCTTCATAAAGTCTGATAGAAAGCTGGTGGTAAGAGTTGAGGAGGCATCAATGTCGCCACCTGCTCTGACCACAAAAGGAGGGTCAATGAAGCTCCCAAGAAGTCACCTCCATCGTCATCGATCAACCCGAAGAGAGGTGCCAAGATGATAGAAATCTTCAGGGTTCTATCATAGAGAAGGAGGGATAAACAATCACTTCGAAGGATCAGACCTCCTTAATCACTTCGAGGGGATCAGGCTCCTTGATCACTATAGAGGATCGGCCCTCCTAAGGTTTTAGCCTATTGGCTAAAATAATAATTTTTTTCTCATTGATTGATTAAACGAAATGATTACACCCTTATTTATAGAGTTCTATCGAGAGTCCCACTAAACTTCTTAGACTTGTTAGGATCAATTGGCACTAAAAGGGGGGGGGGGGGGGGGGTGGTCAATTAGTTGAAGTATAAATTCTCATTTTAAGCATAAACTTTTCGCTTTAGGTAAGATAGGAAGATCCGAAGCTTTTCGTTCAAGTAAAGCAAGTAAGTGATTAAAAAAAAGTTTGCTAAGTTACTTGCTTACAAATTACTTAAGAGAAAACAAGGAAACTCCAAAGATAAGCAATGTCGTAAGTGAAGTGTTTAACGTGAAAACCTTATTTTCAAAGAGTAAATTAAATTAGAAGCGTAATACAAAATTAGTAAGTAAGGAAAGCAAAAGAACTCGCAAGTTTTATAGTGGTTCGGCACTAATGGGCCTACGTCACTCTAGGTTCCTCCTCCTTGAGGCATACCGGCGTCCACTACTGATCTTCTTTGGGTGAAGACTAAACCCTTACACTTTTCTTACAAGGGAGACTTGATTACAACTCTTTGATCACTCCCTTACCTCTTTTCTTTTTTCTTACAAATCATAAAAAAAATTTCACAGAATTTTATCCCCCAAAATTGTTGTATCGAATGCAAAAAAAACATGGGGTATTTATAGGCCCCAAATGGCTTTAGAAATTGGAGCCAAATTTCAAACATACCTAAAAAATCTGGGTATGGGTGGTTCAACCGCCATCCTAGGTGGTCTACTCATCGTTAGCCGCCCAAAAACTAGGTATGGGTGATTCAATTGCCAATCTAGGCGGTTTACCCATCAGCCACCCGAAAATTAGGTACGGGCGATTTACTCGTCGGTCCTAGGCAGTTCAACCGCTGACAGTCGCTGGTAGCCGCCTTGATTCTAGGGTACAGGCGGTCCAACCGTCGCTCACTGACGGTTTACCCGTCAGAATCTCCGAAAAAGTGGTTCCCTCCATTTTTCAAATTTTAACTTGAACCTGATGTTGACCAATTCTTTGGTCAACTAATTGAGCTCAACCTGAGCTCAATCAAACCCTATAGTGGACCCGGTTGCATTATTGAGTTGATTTGTATTTCTTCCAAATTCAACCCAATTAGGACTCAATCCATAACTATGACTTAAATGATTACAACTATTAATAACCAACAAGCTAAACCATGACCTAACTCCCACAAATCCGATAGCCTCCGGCATTCTTGCGATGAATCTTTTGGTCTTCTTCCGGCGATCTCCAAACGTATTCCCAATGAGCTTCCTAATCCCTTCGACGAATCTCCTAGTGCACTACAAGCAAGGTCCCACTACATTGTCTGATCCCTAGCCCGATGCCCAAGCTTGATCTTAGCCCATCATCTGGTTGTAACACAATTGCTCTGTCGTAATTAGACATGCATGATGCTAACTACGACTTGATTAATTACAATCAACATGGCTACAAATCCATTTCAAGACCTTCCCAAGTCTCGGCAAGCCTTTCGGCTACCCTCGACAATCTTTCGACGAGTCTCGGTCTTCTTCTGGCGAACTCCCTTGCACCATCCAAGCAAGCTCTCGATACCCTCGGCGAGCTCCCGATGCACTCAAGGCGAGTTCCCAACCGCATCGTCTGAACCTCGGCCCGATGCTTGGACTTGACTTTGGCAAAACCTCTGATTGTAATAATCTCTCTGCCATAGTTAATCTTGCATCAATCAACTCTAACAATCCTATTAGATCAAACACACATCAATTGATTTCATCATCAAAATATGATATTCAACAAGACTCAGAGTCCCACTAAACTTGGACTCTTAATTAATTAAAAGAAATCAAATAAACTCATAACTGAAAATAATAACTGACTAACCAGACTCATAACTGACTCATAACAGACTCATAACTGACCGACCAAATATAACCCAACTCAAATTAAATATGAAACTGTGGACTCGGCCCTGTTAGGGTCCTATCAGACACGTTATCTTCAAATCAGTCTTGTCCTAACTAAAAATAATAACCGACTCTAACCAGATTCATAACTAACTCGATTGGGTTAACCCGACTGATAACTAACTTCGACCAAATATAACCCAACTCCAATTAAATATGAAACTATGGACCTGACCCTGTTAGGGTCCTATCAGGCCCGCCCTCTTCAAATCAGCCTTATCCTCAAGGCTGAGCAATATCAAACTTCGAGAGTACTTCAGTCCAGGATATTTGTCACGCATCACAACCCTTTGATCATTTATGTACGGTCTTCAGTTGGTGTAAGCAATGGGTCGATCTTTTGGTGCAGTAGTCATTGTAGTCTTCTGAAGAACCCTTTTCATCCGATGGCTAGTGATAGTACCACATCTTCCTTTGAGGATCACCACTTCAAAATCTTTCAAGGGCATCAAAAAGAAATCCACAAGTAGTTCTTTGCATGTATAACCAGGTTTATCTTTGAACACTCATTACCACAAGTTAGGATTCATCCATCAGCAACTTTAAATTTGTCACAACCTTCACAATCAAACTCCATATATTCAATTTTTGATTCCTCTTTAATTGGTTCAATCATCATAAGCTACCTTTGGTTGCATTGGTGTTCCTTACTCCACGTGTCATTATAATGCCAGCACAAATCCTTTGGTGATCTTTTCTTGAGTTCTTCTTGGGTTAGTTTTTGGGTGTCCGAGTTTTGGTTGGGAATAGATAGGGTCGGCGGCTTGCTAATTATCTATGGGTTATCATTTTTGTTTTATCAATACTCTTGCTAAATTTTTTCTCATTCACACATGCAAAAGAGATCACAGCTATCATAGTGCGGGGTTGGCGAGCTTTGACTTCATACCAAATGTCTGTATTAAGTCCTTCGATAAATGTTCCTGTCAATTGTCATTCAAGCTAATCTTTGACTTGATTTGATAGTCATTCAAATCTGCTATGATATTCTTACACTATGAAAGTCTGACAGATTGTGGCGAGCTGCTCATCAACAGTCTCATACTCAGATGGTCCAAAGCGATCATGAAGTCCTCTCTTGAATTACTCCCACAGGGAACCTCGTAATAGGTTTCATACTAGTCGTATCATTGGATTGCATCACCATTAAGTTGATTTGAAACTACGTCCACCTTGGATTCTTCTGGAGTTTTGTAGAAGTGAAAGAACTTTTCAGCCCATGAGATCCAATTGGTCAGATCTCTATCTTGCCCTCTTAAAAATTCCACCCTTATGTGTAGGTATCTTTTGTATTGCCCTTGATCACTTTTTCCTATTTTTTCAGATTGGTTCCCCTTGAGCCTGGAACTTTTAACATGTTGAGATTTGTTGGGATTCTTCGATAGACTTCTTTTGAATTCATTGAAGATTTCTTGCGGTATATTCTCTATGCGGGCATTGAAAGCTTCAAATCTTGTATATATTGCATTATTAGTGGCCATCATGTAGGATTGTAGATCAGTAATGTTTAGTTCTTTTCTTTTGTGTCGGGTTAGGGGCATCAGTTTGCGATGCAGATGCTGTGAGCCTCGGCGACAATGGGGTTGCTTGCTAGGAAACCTAGCTGGAGCATCCCATGCACAGCCGAAGATCAAAACTAAAACTAGTTTCCCATGTAGACTAAATCATCATACAAAGATTGGTGCGCGAAAAACTCACAAAAAATAAAACTACAATATGTGATAGATTGTTTACCTAGAGAGATCGTATATCCCTGAATTTCTAGATCTGGATGAAGAGGATAAAGGAGGTCAAATGTCATCATCCCTATCAGTATCCACACGATGGATCGCTATAGCAATGCTCCTCTAATCGCATCCAAGATCTCGCAACTCTTGTGTAGAAGACGAGGGAGGGAGGAGAAGATGAGGGGGCAGCCAAAAGTATAACCTATGACGTAAGAGTCGTCCCTGCCTCCTATTTATAGAGAGCCACCAAAAATCCAAGGCATCCTGCCTTAGTGGGTATTAGATCTCCATCCAACTACCCACTAACCATTGATTATTAGATCTCTATCCAATAATCTCCTTTGGCCTCTAATTAGGCCTCATGCAAGTGTTGAATCTCAGATTTTGATAATGAAATCAATTGATGAGTTAATCTAATGTATGTGTTAGAGGAAGTAATGCAGATTTAACTACGATGGAGAAAAGGAGTTACAACCATATGATTGGGCCAAGATCAAGTTTGGCATCGGGCCAAGGTTCGGACGATGCAGTGGGAGCTCGTTGGGAGTTCGCTAGGAGTTCACCAAAGGAATCGAGAAGCTCACTGGGAACACATCAGGAGATTGTCAAAGGAAGACTATAAGATTCACAGCAAGAATGCCGAAGGCTGTCGAATTGGCTGGAGTTAGGTTATTATTTAGCTTGATGGTCCTTATGGTTGTAATCAAGTGAGTCATAGTTAAACTTGAGTCCTAATTGGGT
Source organism: Ensete ventricosum (assembly GCA_029747655.1). Classification (NCBI taxonomy): domain Eukaryota; kingdom Viridiplantae; phylum Streptophyta; class Magnoliopsida; order Zingiberales; family Musaceae; genus Ensete; species Ensete ventricosum. The sequence continues at coordinate 24,950,806 of JAQQAF010000009.1, forward strand.
TTGATTTGGAAGGAATCCAAATCAACTCAATGTGAGGCAACCGGGTCCACATTTTAGATTGGATTGAGCTCAGGTCGAGCTCAATTGTTTGACCTGAGAATTGGTCAACAGGAGGTATAAGTCAAAATTCAAAAAGTGGAGGGAACCACTTTGCCAATAATTTTGACTGTTGTATTATTGGGAAACATCAGTGGAAGCATCATATACGCAGTGAAAATCAAAACAAAAATTGGTTTCCCATGTAGATCAAATCGTCGTGCAAAAGATTTGGGTCACGAGAAAGCCACAAAAATTAAAAAAACCACATTATGTGAGAGAATGTTTTACCTAGGGAGATCGTATATCCCTGTATTCCAGATCTAGATAGAGAGGATGAAGGAAGTCAAGCATCTTCCTCTCTAGCGGTATCCACATGATGATCTCTGTAACGAATCTCCTCCAATATGATCTTGCAACTCTTGCAGAGGGAGGGAGGAGAATAAGAGGGGGAGACCAAGGCTGCAGCCTATCAACCATGAGTCTCCCCTCCAATTTATAGAGAGCCACCAAAACCCTAGGGGTCCTGCCTTAGTGGGTATTGGATCTCCATCAAATAACCCACCAACCTTGTATTATTGGATTTTTATCGAATAATCTCTTTAGGTTTCTAATTGGGCCTTAAGCAAGAAGCCCAACAACATAGGGTCTCATCTAATGAGAATATGGGTTAATTGGATCTCTATCTAATTCTCTATTCGCTGAAGCATCAACCATATGTGTGTTACCCTCTAGGTCCGATACTGAGCAGATCGTGAGTCGCTCCCATCCGAACTCCTTCTGATATAGTGAATTATTATCTCTGTAATAATTCACTCGACTCATTGACTATGCACATACTAGGCCACTACGTCATAGTCCCCAGACGGTACAGGAGGATCAAATCCATCGGACCTGTCTGTTCACAGTTACCGTGTATCTATAATCCCTCATCTAACTAATATCGTAGAGACTATATATTTGATATGGTACTATTTGGTCACATACAAAATCAGTTTATCTTGATCTAATCAGATTCTACCGAAGAACTCTTTCTCTCTCAATCCGAGTGACCTTGGCTAGAGATTTGTCTAAGCAAGCATAAATGAAATATTTCTATCACGATACCGAGAGTGGATGATCCTTTATTGACACTCAATTGCCTTCGTAAGGTTGGCTACCAATCCTGATAACTAGTTGTACCAGATCTGGAACTTTCCAAACCTGTAAGTTAAGTGTCAAAGAAAGAAGTACTTAAACAAGACATCCTTGGTCTTTTAAGTCTAAGGACCAGATACATAATTGGGACTATGAAATTACTGTATGACATTAGGTATCATTAACCATAAAGCATTCCATAAGTGAATCAATCAGTGAACTCATTCTCTAATGAGCACCTATAATATATATCCTTAGTGTCTCCACACAAGTGGCTATGAGACTAGCCGCCTCCATCATATGGATGGGTATACAGTACATCGATCTGTCCGGTTATCTCGATATCCCTCTTGAGTAACATATGATCGAGATTGTTTAGGATCTGTGTTTAAAGGTGAATCGATCTCATTATCGTGATCTCATCACGATCTGATTCTCATTGCACAAAACCAAGGACATCAAAATATATATATATGTAATATATAATATAATATGAGAATATATCAATAATAATAATAAGCAAAAAGATCACGCAGTGTGTCACACGTGCCATCACTCATGTGATTGGCTTATAGGGCACCTGTAACTAGCAATCTCCTACTTGACCTAAAGCCAATCACCTGTGTCTGATCCCTATTAGACCCCTGTGACGCTCAAATACAATTTGAGCCAACAGCTTCGTTAGTGGATATGCAATGTTATCTTCACATGAAACTCTTTCCATTACTATATCTTTTCGGGTCATGATCACTCTAATTAGATGGAACCTCCTCAGAATAATTCTGATGAGACCTGGATTCCCTTGCTAGAGCTATCACCCTATCATTGTCGTAATATATGGGAATCAGCTCCACGCTGCTTGGTACGACTCTCATATCATTATGAACTTCTTCATCCATACCCCTTCTTTTGCTGCTTCTGCTGCAGCAATATATTCTGCCTTTGTGGTCGAGTCACCAGTAGTATCTTGCTTGGAACTCTTCCAGCTTACTACTCCTCTATTCAAGGTGAAAAATACCCTGAGTTTGACTTGCTATCAACAATGTCAAAATGCAAACTCGAGTCCGTGTAGCCCTCAACCTAGAGGCTGCCTCCTCCATATACTATTAAAAGATTCTTAGCCTTTCTCAAGTACTTAAGGATACACTTTATTGCCTTCCAGTGTTCTAAACCTGGATATGCCTGATACCTGCTCGTGACACTCAAAGCATGTGCTATATCAGGCTTGGTACATAGCATAGCATACATGATAGACCCTATCACCGAGGTATAGGGTATCTTATCCATGTTGCCCTTTCTTCAGGAGTCTTTGAGGACATACTCCTAGAAAGTGATATTCCATGTCTCATCGATATGAGACATATCTTAAAATTTTCCATGCCAAATCTTTTGATAATGAAGTTTATGTACCTAGGCTAGGACAAGCCAAGTATCCTCTTGGATCTATCTCTATAGATCCGGATCCCGAAAATATAGGATGCTTCTCTTAAGTCTTTAATGGAGAAGTTTCTGGATAGCCAAGTTTTTACTATGGAGAGCATTCCTATATTATTCTCAATTATTAAGATGTCATCCACATACAACACCAAGAAGGTGATAGCACTCCCACTTACCTTTCTATACATACAAGGCTTATCTTCGTTCTTAACGAAGTCATAAGATATGATTGTCTCATCAAATCTTATGTTCCAACTCGGGAAGCTTGCTTTAGTCCATAAATGTGACTTGAGCAACTTGCACACTTTATCTAGACTCTCTCTAGATACGAATCCCTCGATGTTGTCATTGAGGAATGCCGTTTTGACATCCATCTATCAGATATTATAGTCATAGTGTGCTGCAAAGGCCAAAAGAATTATAATGGACTTAAACATTGGTACAGGTGAAAAGGTTTTGTCATCGTCAACTCCTTGTCTTTAACGATATCTTTTAGCTACTAGCCTTGCCTTATAGGTCTCCACCTTTTTATCTACTCCGATCTTCCTTTTAAAGATCCACTTGCACTCGATGGGTACTATACCCTCAGGTGCATCCACAATATTCCAAACATTATTAGAGTACATGGATTCCATTTAAGAATTCATGGCTTCTTGCCACTTCGTGAAGTCTATACCCATAATAGCCTCCTCATAGGTCTGAGGATCAATATCCTGAGAGTCCTCTCCGCTGATATATCCCACATATCTTTCAGGAGGGTGAGATACTTTGCTAGACCTGCGCAAAGTTGGAACTTATGTGCTAGGTAAATGAACAGACTTGGACTCTAGAATGGTGCTTGAGCTAGGTTCTCTAGCCTCGCTCAACCCTATCTCACTCCCACTGTTTCTACCAAGAATGTGTTCCTTCTCAAGGAACACAACTCTCTTGGCAACAAAGACCTTTCGGTCCTCGGGATGATAAAAGTAATACCCCAAAATCTCCTTAGGCTATCTCACGAACATGCACCATTTCATCCTTGATTCTAACTTGTTGGAGTTGTATCTTTTAACGTGGACAGGACAACCCCAAATCTTAACCACCTTAATATCGAGCTTCTTTCATTTCTATATCTCATATGGTATAGACACTATCGACTTTTATGAAACTCTGTTCAGAAGGTAAGCTGTGACCTATAGGGTGTATCCCCAGAATGAGACGGGTAGGTCAATGAAACTCATCATGGATCGCACCATATCTAACTGTATACGATTCCTCCTTTCTGATACACTATTGAGCGGAGGTGTATATGGAGGTGTCCACTGGGATAGAACCCATTGTCTTTGAGGAAATGGGTGAACTCTATACTCAAGTACTCTTTTCAATTTAGTTCTCTACTCATTCTTATATTCTCTGAATTTCTCAAAGGCTTCAGACTTATACTTCAAGTACACGCGTCCATACCTAGAGAAATCATCAATAAATATAATGAAGTATGAGTAAACACCTATAGCCTAAGTCGACATGGGACCACATACATCACTATGTACGAGTTCCAATAACTCAGTGGCTTTCTCTCCAGTTCTACTAAAAGGAGAGTTGGTCATCTTTCCACGAAGGCAAGGTTCACAAGTTACATGTGAGTCATAGTCAAATGGATAAGTATCCATCTTTCAACAACTTTTGAATCCTTCCCTCATATATATGACCTAGCCTATAATGCCATATATATGCATTGTTCACCTCATCTCTTTTCCTCTTAGACATATTTATATTCATAATGTGTGGAGAAGTGTATAACACATATCAGCCATTTATCAGGGTCCCTCTAGTGATGATCTCATTATTCATAATTATTGAACAACTATTGTTCTCCAAAACTAATTTGTATCCACTAATTGTTAGACAAGAGATGAAAATAATATTTTTAATAATGGAGGAAACAAAATAGCATACGTCTAATGTAATAATAGATCCACTAGACAGATGTAAGGTGACCTCCTCAACAGCAATTGTAGCAACCCTTGCTCTATTGCCCATCTTGAGATCCATCTCGCCTCTAGCCAATCTCCTAGCTCTTGTCAAAACCTGTAATGAATTACAAATATGATAAGCACTCTCGGTATCCAATACCCATGTGTTATCATGAAAATATGACAAGTGAAGACTGATCATGAATATACGTGAAGCTTCTCCAAGCTTCTGTTTCGCCTTCTCTGCAATGTAGTCCTTATAGTTCCTCTTTCAATACTTGTCTTGGCCGTAGTGGAAGCATTATTCTTTGTCCTTTGCCGGGTCTTTCTTGGTAACCTTTGCCTTACCCGGTCTTCCTTTGCCCTTGCCCTTCTTAAGGATCTTACTGGCCTTCATTTTCTTTTTAGTCTCACCAATATAAAGAATTGGCTTATCCTTCTTGATGACATTCTCAGCTTCCCTCAACATATTGAGAAGCTCAGGGAGAATCACCTCAAACTTGTTCATGTTAAAATTCATGATGAAGTGAGAAAAGGAATCTGGTAGGAACTGAAGAATAAGATTAACGCACATGTTATCTTCTAGGACTATTTCTAGACTTGTGAGTTTCTCGATCCACTCTATCATATTTAGGACATGGTTCTCAACCGATATCTCTTCTGTCATCCTTGCTTGGAAGAGTCTCCTAGATATCTCATATCTTTGAGTTCTTCCATGTTTCTCAAACAACTACGGAGATGAAGAATAATAGAATCTGCATCTATGCTCTTATGTTGCCTTTGTAACTCAGGAGTCATGGAGGCCAGCATATAATATTTTGTCAATATGGAATCATTTATATACTTTACATAGCGAGTGATCTCATCCTCGCTTGCCCCTTCTTCCGGTGTAGGCATAATTGTATCAAGGATATACGCGATTTTTTTTGTCATGAGAATAATTCTTAAATTATAGAGCCAATCCATGTAGTTTAGACCATTGAGGCAATTGGTATCAAGTATACCATGCAGGGGGTTTGTAAGTGACATGTTTTTGACAAACAAGATATAACATAAATAAATAACATATAAATTTTGTAGAAAATACTAATTAAGATATGGACTTCTATCTTAATATACTCCCACTATTTTCCTAATGAATCATGTGACACTCTCAACACGTGAGACAGAAGTCTCTGGCAGACTCCTAGTGGGGATCAGGATCCAATTGGCGTCTTAGTACAACCTCGAAGGACTCGACCAATTACACTAAGCCTAAAAGGTAGGCAACTCTTACCAATCACAACTCCTTGTGATTCCCGTCAAGTTCGACCTCCAAATCATCATAGTCTCGAGGGACTGGACCAACCATGATATTTAATTAAGTCATCACTATCATTCAAAGATGAGTCTAATTTAATGATATGCCCTCGAGGGACTCGACCAAGCATATCATGTCCTCAGGTCACCGGTGACATCTCTATTTCATAGGCAAAAACTCGCTCATATAGATGGTGAGCTTCGAGGGACTCAACCAACTCAACATATGTCATGATTCAATTTCTTGCTATTGATGGAAGGCCACATGGGTTAATCTTATTGCCTCACGCTTACCGACTTAATATTATAGCAGGAGGGGTTTTTATTTTGTATCGGTCTCCTAATATATCATGTCACACACATACATATTTAATATATATATATATATATACATCGCATGCAAATATATATATATAAATAAATAAATAAATAAATAAATAAATAAATATATATATATATATATCTAGTAGGTGTATAACACATCACATATGCAAGCCACACCGGATGATCATCAGCCATCACCTAATATGATTAAGCCCGAGCCAGTGGGCCTAATCACTCACAATAGGATCTATGTGTGCATCGGCGCATCTCCATGCCCTGTGATTGTTGATCTCATCATCATCGGTTCTATCGGATCCTCTCGCATCACCATGCGTTGTGATCTCCTGCCACAACATCTTGGGTCTCGTTGTCACCTCCACACTCCCGTTGCGCCTCTTCATGTAATTACAAATAATCAAAAGCATGCAAGCCCGACAATAAACTAAAAAAATGGAGGCTCACAAGCCCCAATAATAATAATGATAATCACAATTATAGACATCACAACACATGGCTCATGATCATCCATCCACATCATATATCACATTTACATCAAATCATATGTAGGATTACTAGATATATATATAATAATTAATTAAACAATTTAATTAATTATTTTTTGGAAATCAGGACATGCTCAGAATTTTAGAATTATCAAGGGTATTTTTGAAATTTTGGATGAGAGGATAGTCCTCGAAATTTCTAAAATTATTAAGGGCATTTAAGAAATTCTATAAAATAGGATAGAGTTATCATTTTTAAATAGATGCCCTAGCCCTCTTCCCTTATCCTCACTATGCCGTCGTCGCCGCCGCTGCTGCCCATGCGTAGGCGGTGGCTACCCTTGCCCGTTGGCAGCTGCCTTGCCAAGGGGCGGCCACCCCTGCAGTCGGCGCCGTTGCCCTCGCTGGCTACAACCCTGGTCGCGGGCGGTAGCCCCTTGCAGGCTGGCCGTTGGCGGGTGCCCCTTGCGGGCTGGCCATTGGTGACCGCCCCTTGCGGTCACCCTTGTGGGCGCCATGCTACAAGCGACCATGCTTGCGGGCAGTTGTCACCCCTGCAGGCTGGCCATAGCCGGTCGCGCTCTATGTTAGGGGCCTTGCTGTGGCCAGCCGCCCCAGTAGATGGCTTGGCCATGGCCGGCTGGCCCCTTTCCTCGCTGCGTTTGCTGTAAAAATGCAATAAGAACGCGTAGAACGATTCTATGCTATTCAATCTCATCACACATATTTTAAAACCAATCTTTCACACGAAAACCTTGGCTCTGATATTGCTATTGGGAAACCTCAGTGGGAGCATCACATGCATAGTGGAAATCAAAACAAAAACTGGTTTCCCATGCATATCAAATCGTCATGCAAAAGATTGGGGTCGTAAGAAAGCTGTAAAAATTGAAAAAACTACATCATGTGAGAGATTGTTTTACCTAGGGATAACATATATGCCTATATTTTAGATCCGAATGGAGAGGATGAAGGAAGTCAAGCATCTTCTTCTCTAAAGGTATCCATACGATGGATCTTTGCATCGAATCTCCTCCAATCTGATCTTGCAACTCTTACAAAGGGAGGGAGGAGAATAGGAGGGGAAGGCCAATGCTGCAACCTATCAACCATAAGTCTCCCCTCCTATTTATAAAGAGCCACCAAAACCCTAGGGGTCGCACCTTAGTGGGTATTGGATCTCCATCCAATAACCCACCAACCTTGCATTATTGGATCTCTATCCAATAATCTCCTTAGGTATCTAATTGGGCCTTAAGCAAGGAGCTCATCAACATAGGATCTCATCTAATGAGAATATAGGCTAATTAGATCTTCATCCAATCCTCTGTTCGCTGAAGCATCCACTATATATTTGAAACCCTCTAGGCTCGATACTGAGCTAGCCGTGAGTCACTCCCATCAGAACTCTTTCTGATATAGTGAATTATTTTCTCCATAATAATTCACTCGACTCATCGACTTTGGATGTACTAGGCCACTACGCCATAGTCCCTAAACGGTACAGGAGGATCAAATCTATCAGACCTGTCTGTCCATAGTTACCGTGTATCTATAATACCTTATCCAACTAATATCCCTGAGACTGTATATTGGACATGGTACTATCAGGTCACAAACGAAATCAGTTTATCTTGCTATAATCGGATTCTACCGGAGAACTCTTTCTCTCTCAATCCGAATGACCCTGGTCAGGGATTTGTCTAAGAAAGCACATACGGGATATTCCTCTCACGATAATGAGAGTGGTTGATCCTTTATTGACACTCAATTACCTTCGTAAGGTTGGCTGCCAATCTCGATAACTAGTTATACCAGATCAAAAACTTTACAAACCTGTAAGTCTGGCATCAAAGAAAAGAGTACTCAAACAAAGCATCCTTGGTGTCTCGAGTTTAAAGACCAGATACACAATTGGGACTATGAAATTGCTGTTTGACATTATGTATCATTAACCATATAGCATTCCATAAGCGGATCAATCAGTGAACTTATTCTCTAATGAGCACCTGTAATATGTCCTTAGTGTCTCTGCACAAGTGGCTATGAGACCAACCGCCTCCATCATATGGATGGGTATATAGTACACCGATCTGTCCGGTTATCTCATTGTCCCTCTTAAGTAACTTATAATCGGGATTGTTTATGATTTGTGTTTAAAGGTGAATCGATCTCATTATCGTGATCTCATCACGATTCGATTCCCATTACACAAAACCAAGGACATCATAATATATATATTCAATAGATAATATAATGTTAGAATATGCCAATAATAATAATAAGCAAAAGGATCACGTAGTGTGTCATACGTACCATCACTCACATGATTGGCTTGCAGAGCACTTATAACTAGCATTTACCATCAATGAGCGATGGTTGTACCATCGCCACATAGGTTTTTGGGCAGCTGCCAACGGTTGGACTGCCTAGGCCAATGGTTGAACCTCATGTACCCTATTTTCAAGGTGCTCTCGGTGGTTGTACCGTCAGCGCCGGTGGTTGTACCACCCATACCCAGTTTTTTCGGATGTGTTTAAATTTTAGCTCCATTCTTCTGAAGATAAAGGTGGTTTATAAATACCTCAAGTTTTCTTGTATTTAGCATAAGTATTCACACAAGTCATTGGGCAAAAATATGTGAAAACAAGTGTGTGCTAAAAGTGTGTAAGAAAAAGAAAAGGGGGAAGAGAGTGAGCTAAGTGTTGTATTCTTGTAAAGAGTCTCCCTTATAAGTTGAAAGTTTGTAAGGGTTTGGCCTTGACCCAAAGAAGATCAGTAGTGGACACTAGTGGGCCTCGACAAAGAGGACTCGGAAGTGGACATAGGCTAAGATTGGGACCGAACTACTATAAAATTGTGAGTAAAATTTTAAGATCTCTACCTAAAAATTGGGATCCTAAAGTAACTGTTATACAAGAAGTCAAAGATTTAAATAACTTGCCTCTTGAAGAACTTATTGGCTCACTCATGACATATAAACTGAACTGTAAAGCTCATGATTAGCTTGATGAACCCCTTACAAAGAACATGAAGGATGTAGCACTAAGAACTGCAAACGACTCCTCAAGTGAAACGTTGAGTGATAAGGACCATGATATTACACTATTATCAAGAAAATTTAAAAAGTTTATGAAAAAGAATAAAAATATAAAAATAAAATGAATCAAAAAAGGATAATATCATATGCTGTGAATGTAGAAAATTAAGACATTTCAAAAATAAATGTTTGCAATTGAAGAAGAAGGCATCCCACAAGAAGAAAGCTCTTTCGGCAACTTAGGATGACTCAAGCTCTTTGGATGAAGAAGACCACTCTAAAGAAGAGTTGCTAACTATGCTCTAATGGCGATCCAAGATGAGGTTAATGATTCTTTAAGCATTTCCTTTACCGAGTTATGAAATATATTTCATGAATTATTTGATGAATTTAGAAAAATTAGTAAATATTTTAAGTTGCTTAAGAATGAACATGATTTGTTAGTTAGTAGACTTGATGAAATACATGATTCATTAGTATCACACAATCATTGTTATATATGTGAAATACTAGATAATGTTAAAGAAGAAAACATCATGCAAAAACAAACCATAGAAAAATTTAAAATAGGGAATAAATCCCTTAATATGATTCTTGCTAATAAGGGTCATATTAATGGAATAAATGATATAAGCTTTATAGGTAATACCCAACAAAAGTAAACTACCATCGTTAAAGGACCTACTCTAAACTTGCCATAAAAAATAAAATATAACTTTTATGGTAGATTAGGACATATGACTTACAAATTCATTTAAGAATTATAGTCCTTACAAATTAGTTTGGGTTCCCAAAGGAACTACAAACAATAAAAAACCATTAGAAAGATAAAGTTCATCATGAATGACCCAATGTACAATGGATACCAAGATTAAAACCATCTTCCTTATAGGTTTGTCTCTAAACTAAGGCTATGAGTACCAAATGGTACCTTAGTAGTGGATGCTTAAGACACATGACCATAGATCCAACTTATTTTTCTAAGTTCACTAACTTAAATGAAGGAGTAGTCACCTTCGATGACAACATCAAAGGAAAAAAATCATTGGGAAAGGAACTATAAGTAACACATCAAACCTTTCGATTAAAGATGTGTTTTTAGTTGAGAGCTTGAAACACAATTTGCTTAATATTAGCCAATTATGTGATAAAGGTTATATGGTAAAATTTCAACCTAATGCATGTATAATTGAATTACCATATAAAAATAAATCTTTGATTGCCTTAAGAAACAACAATGTGTATACTATAGATATTGAAAAGTTTTGTGATGAAACTTGCTATTCGGTCTTGAATGATGATGCTTGGATTTGGCATAAAAGACTAGGTCATGCTAGCATGAAACTTCTAAACCAAGTTTCAACTAAAAATTTAGTAAGAGGATTACCTAGCTTAAAATTTATCAAAGATAAAGTATGTGATACGTGTCAATTAGGAAAATAAATAAAGAGTATCTTCAAGCTAAAAAATCAAATAAGCACATCTAGGCCACTTCAATTGATCCATATAGATTTATTTAGACTAATTCATATTATAAGTTTAGGCGGCAGCAAATATGTATTCGTTATAGTAGATGATTATAATAGATATACTTGGACTTATTTCTTGGCATATAAAAGTGATACATTTAAATGTTTTGTAAAATTTTATAAAATTATTCAAAATAAAATAGGATTTATAATTTCAACAATACGTAGTGATCATGGTGGTGAATTTCAAAACAATGACTTTCAAAATTTTTGTGACTCAAATGGGTACATCCATAACTTCTTTACTCCAAGAAATCTACAACAAAATAGAGTAATAGAAAAAAAAAATTTATAAGAAATGACTAGAACCATGGTGTACACACTACCGACTTTGATAGAACTCTGTTCAGAAGGTAAGTTGTGGTTTCTATGGCGTGTCCCAAGAATGAGATGGGTAGGTCAGCTAAACTTATCATGGACCGCACCATATCTAATAGTGTGTGATTTATCCTTTCTGATACACCATTGAGCTGAGGTGTATATGGAGGTATCCATTGGGATAGAGTCCCATGGTCCCTAAGGAAATGTGTGAACTTTGTACTCAAGTACTCTCCTCCTCGATCTTAGCGAAGAGTCTTAATACTTTTTCCAATCTATTTCTCTACTTCATTCTTATATTCCCTGGATTTCTCAAAGACCTCGAACTTGTACTTCATCAAGTACATGTGTCCATACCTAGAGAAAACATTAGTGAATGTAATGAAGTATGAGTAACCGCCTATAGCCTAAGTCGACATGGGATCACATACATCACTATGTATAAGTTCTAATAACTCAGTGGCTCTCTCTCTAGTTTCACTAAAAGAAGAGTTGGTTATCTTCCCACGAAGGCAAGGTTCATAAGTTGCATACAACTCATAGTGGATCTAAGTATCCATCTTTCAATAATTTTGAATCATTCTCTCATGTATATGACCTAGCCTACAATGCCAAAGGTATATATTGTTCACCTCATATCTTTTCCTCTTAGATGTGTTTATATTCATGATGTGTGGAGAAGTGTCTAACACATATAAGTCATTTATCAATGTCCCTCGAGTGATGATCTCATCCATAATTATTAAACAACTATGATTCTCAAAACAAATTTATATCCACTAATTGTCAAACAAGAGATGGAAATAATATTTTTGATAATACAGGGAACAAAATAGCATGCATCCAATATAATAATAGCTCCACCAAGCAGATGTAGAGTGACCTCCCCAATAGCAACTACAGCAACTCTTGCTCCATTGCTCATCTTCAGGTCTATCTCACCTTTGGCCAATCTCCTAAGTCTTGCCAGAACTTGCAATAAATTACAGATTTGATAAGCACTCCCGATATCTAATAGCTATGTATTATCATTAAATCTGACAAGTGGAGATTGATCATGAATATACCTGAAGCTTCTCCAAGCTTATGTTTCGCCATATCTGCAAGGTAGTCCTTACAGTTCCTCTTCCAATGCCCATCTTGGTAGTAGTGGAAGCACTATCCTTTGTCCTTTGCCGGGTCTTTCTTGGCAACCTTTGCTTTACCCAGCCTTTCTTTGCCTTGCCTTTCTTAAGGGTCTTAATGGTCTTCCTTTTCTTATTGGTCTCACCATTATAGAGAACTGACTTCTCTTTCTTAATGGTGCAGTTAGCTTCCCTCAATATATTAAGGAGCTAAGGTAGAATCATCTAAAACTTGTTCATATTAAAGTTAATAAAGAACTGTGAAAAGGAATCTGGTAGAGACTGAAGTATAAGATCAATACACAGGTTATCCACTAGGACTATCTATATACTTCACAAAATAAGCAATCTCATCCTTGTTTGTCATTTTCTCTGACATGGATACAATCATGTTAGGGACATATACGATTTTCTCCTCCATCAGAACAATTCTCAAATTACGGAGTCTTTGGACCAATGAGGCGGTTGGCATCAAGTATGCCATGCAGGGGGTTTGCAAGCGACATGTTTCTGACAAACAAGATATAGCACAAATAAATAACATGTATATTTTGTAGAAAATACTAATTAAGATATGAACTTCTATCTGAATGTACTCCCACTATTTTCTTAGCTAATCACGTGATGCCCTCAACACATGAGACGGAAGTCTCCGACATACTCCTAGTAGAGATTGGGATCTAATCGGCATCTCAGTGTAACCTCGAGGGACTCTACCAATTACACTAAGACTAAAAGGTAGATAACTCTTATTAATCACAACTCTTGTGATTCCTGTCATGTTCGGCCTCCGAACCATCATGGTCTCGAGGGACTCAACCAACCATGGATTTAAAAATAGTCTTCTTCCGAATCATATTTTTAAACTTTCTAAAGCTCTTTATGGATTAAAACAAGTCTCTCGGGTTTGATATTAAAGACTTAGTTCTTTCGTTATTTCAAATATTTTTTTTAAATGCAAAGTTAATATAATATTATTTTTTAATTATTTTGAAAATATTTTTTTTGTTATTCAAATTTATGTTGATAATATTATTTTTGGTTCAACAAATGAATCCTTATGTGAATCTTTTGCCAAAAGTATAAGCCAAGAATTTGAGATGAGTCTAATGGGTGAGTTAACATTTTTCCTAGGATTACAAATAAAATAATTAAATGATGGTATCTTTATTAGTCAAACTAAATATACCTTAGACTTGTTAAAATATTTTGGTATGGAAAATGCTAAAGCTATAAACATACCCATGAGCACTTCTACAAAATTACATATAGATAACGAGGGAGAAAATTTTGATCAAAGAACATATAGAGGAATGATAGGTAGCTTATTTTATTTAACTACTACTAGACCGGATATAATATTTAGTGTTGGATTATGTGCAAGATTCCAATCCAATCCTAAATTTTCTCCCCTTAAAGCAGTTAAATGGATATTTAGATATTTAAAAGGAACCTCTAACTTATGTTTATGATATCCTAAATCTAAAAACTTTGATTTACTTGCTTATGCGGATGTCAATCTTGGAGGATGTAGAATAGATAGAAAAGTACTATCGGGACATGTCAAGTTTTAGGGCATGCACTTGTTTTTTAGTCTTCTAAGAAACAAAATTTGATTGCTTTATCTACAGTTGAAGCTGAATATATTATAGCTAGTGCATATTGTGCCCAAGTTATTTGGATGAAAAACACATAAAAGATTATAAAATTTATTTAAAAAATATCCGTATAAAATGTGACAATACAAGTGCCATATGTTTAACTCAAGAACTAAACATATTAATATTAGGTATCACTTTGTTAGAGATCATGTGAATAATCTTAACATATCTTTACAATTTATTGATACTAAGTATCAATTAGCAGATATTTTTACTAAGCCATTAAATAAAGAGCAATTTGACTTCATTAGAAGAGAGCTAGGAATGTTAAACCATCAAAATGCATGATTTGATATTTTTTAGATTTATTTGCTATGTTTGCTTAAAATTTACATGAAATGAATTTAAATGCATGAGTAGCTCTTAGATTTTTGAATCTTCCTAAATTTCTTGGATTTTTGAGCTTATCTTTGAAATATTCTTTTCAAAATTCACTTCTAAAAGATTGCATACTCTTCTTAATGATGTTTTACAATTCCTCCCTTGTTACTTTCCTTCTTATTTACAATGAGGAGGAAATTTTTATGGTTCATATCCTATTTTACTAAGGGTGATCAATGGCACATGTGCCTTGAAATCATTAGCTCTACATTTTACTTGTTTTGTTGATGATAAAGGGGGAGAAATGGATATTGATGAAACATATACAAAATTTTAACATTGGCATTTCTCTTTGTTTATTTATAAACAAAGGGGAGAAATGATTAATGACTTAAGAAAAGATTTTCAAATGTATGACTGATGCATAATTTTAAAATTCATGTTATATACTTTAAAAATCATTAATGAGTTGATGACTTGATAACTTAAAGCAAATTTTTTGTTGAAATTGATGTTATATCATTTCTAAAATTGATGTACGAGTGTCTCGTTGCATCCTTGAAATATTAATAAAAATTTCTTGAAAAATTATTTCATAATACTTGAATTCAAGAGTATGTGGTTCTCTTGAATTTAAATTTATATTATTTGGTTTATGGCATGAAAATAGGGGGAGTTAAGGTTAACTCCCATCATTAATTGATTGTCATTATAAAAAAGGGGGAGATTTTTGAATCTCAGATTTTGATGATGAAATCAATTGATAAGTGTTTAATCTAACATATATGTTAGAGGAAGTAACGCATGTTTAACTATGATGGAGAAAAAGAGTTACAACCAAATGTTGGGCCAGGATCAAGTTTGGGCATCTAGCCAAGGTTTGGACGATGTAGTGGGAGCTCGTCGGGAGTTCACTAGGAGTTCACCGAAGGAATCGGGAAGCTCGCTAGGAACACGTCGGGAGATCGTCGGAAGAAGACCGTAAGACTTGTCGCAAGAATACCGGAGGTTACCATATTGCCGGGGGTTAGGTCGTTTATTAAGCTTGATGGTTCTGTATAGTTGTAAATAATGAGTCATAGTTAGGTTCGAGTCATAATTGAGTTTGATTTAGAAGGAATCCAAATCAACTCAATATGAGGTAACTGGATCCATTATGGGGATGGATTGAGCTTAGGTTGAGCTCAATTAGTTGTCCTAAGAATTGGTTAACAGAAGGTATAAGTCGGGATTGGAAAAATGGAGAGAATCACTTTTTCGGGATTCCTAACGGTTATACCGCTGGTGGGTGGTAGTTGTACCACCCAGGCTGGTGGTTATACCACCTAGGTCGATGATTGTACCACCACTGTCCCATTTTTCGAGCAGCTTTCGATGGTAATATCATCGACGCCGATAATTGTATTACTCGTACCTGAATTTTTTGGATACGTTTGAATTTTGGCTCAATTCTTCTGAAGTCAATTGCGGTCTATAAATACCCCAAGTTTTCTTGCATTTAGTATAAGAATTCACACAAATCATTAGGAAAAAATATGTGAAAAAAAGGTATGCTAAAAGTGTGCAAGAAAAAGAAAAAGGGGAAGAGAGTGAGCCAAGTATTGTAATCCTTGTAAAATGTCTCCCTTGTAAGTTAAAAGCTTGGAAGGGTTTGACCTTTACCTAAAGAAGATCGGTAGTGGACACCGGTGGGCCTCGATAAAAAGGACTCGGGAAATGAACGTAGGCCAAGATTACGATCGAACCACTATAAATTGTAAGTATTTCTCTCCTATTTATTTCTGCATTCATTAGCTAAATCGGAGTTTCTAGATCTTTAGTTTGAATCATTCACGTATTTAAAATTCCAAGAAATACTTCTAATCTCGATTTCATTTAAACGAAAAGTTTTCTTTAAACCAAGTTTCAGCATTTCAATAATTCACCCCCCCCCCCCCCCCCCCATTTTAGTGTCAATTGATCATAACAATTTGTATTAGAGCAAAGTCTTACTCATTGGACAAACACCTAAGTGAGTTAATGGCTTTGTTTGGCATGAACGAGGGACATTTCCATTTCATGTCCTCCTATGTTCAATGGGACGGATTACACGTATTGGAAAATAAGGATGACACATTATTGAGAATGGTTTTGAAAAATCTTCTAAACTAATGAACGAAATGAATAATTTGGAAAAAAAAAAATTTGTTTAAATGCAAAAGCAATGAATGCTTTATTTTGTGCACTTAATAAGAATGAATTTGATCAGATTTCTTCTTGTGATTCGGCTTTGATATATAACATGCACTAAAAATCACATATGAAAGCATAACTAAATTAAATAAATCATTAAAAGAAAAGACTTCAAAAAATGAATTTGAAGAACAACTTCGAAAGAATAGGAAGGATAGTAAACTAAGAACAAAAGACCTTCAAAAGAACATGAAGGAATTTGAACTGAGAAGAATATACGACTCGAGTGAAATCTCGAGTGATGAGAACTTTGAACCTTTGACAAATGAATCAAATAAATTAATGAATAAAAATAAAAAAAATAAACTTAAATTGGACAAAACCTCTTGCTATGAATGCTCTGAAGATGAAGTGCACAACCAAGAAGTGGAGAATCTTGTGCTTATGGCCATCAACAATGAGGTAAGTAACTCACCTAATGTCTCATTTACTTCCGATGAATTACTAAATATATTTTATGAACTTTATGATGCGTTTAGAAAAATTAGTAAGTCTTATAAGTTACCTAAGAAAGAGCATGATTCTCTAGTTAGTAGATTTGAACAAATACATGTAGCACCATCATCAAATATTTCACGCACCGAATGTGAAAACTTAGATAAACTTAGAAAAGAAAATCTTGTATTAAAACAAATATTAGAAAATTTTGAAATAGGGAATAAATCCCTAAACATGATCCTTGCAAATAAGGGTCATGTTAATAGGAAAGAAGGTATAGGCTTTGTTGGCAATACTCAACAAAAACTAACTATCTTCGTTAAAGGACCCACTATAAACTTACCACAAAAAATAAAATATAACTTTTGTGGTAGATTAGGACATAAAGCCTACAAATTTTCATTTAAAAAATATAGTCCACACAATTTAATTTGGGTTCCTAAAGGAACCATAAATAACCTGAAGCCATTAGAGAAAATGGGAAAAACCTTTCATGAGAGACCTAAACTCAAATGAGTACCTAAACCAAAACCTCCCATATTATAGAGTTGTCTCCTAACAAGGCTAGGAGGCTAAATAATATTTTGAATGTATGACTTGAGATCTAACACTCCTTTCAAGCTCACTAGCCTAAGTAATAAAAAAAAATTCTTGAAAATAAAATTATTAGTTATGAATCTTTAGATGATTCATTATTATAATTAATCTTGATTGCTCCCAATAGTACATAGTCTTTACGTAGCTAGAGCATGTTAGAATTAGAACAAAGAAAGTTTAGCTATTTTTAATTAAAAATTATATACATTCAAATATATGAAAGAGAGATTTTGATTATGCTTGTATGCTTGTATTGACTTGCAATAGTTAAATGAGCGTACGTTGTCTCGAAATAAAATTAAATGAAATGATTAAATGTTGAATTTGAAAATTTTAAATTATATATATGAAATCAGGCTTTATTTCCTAATGTCGTTGAAAAAATAAAAAAAAATTAATGAGAAGGAAAATTTCTTGGTAACATATTAGACTCATTTAACAAAGAAAAATCAGTTGGATTGAAAATAAACCAAAAGATTTTGTTTGAAAATATCTTGTTGTAATAATCATAATGATTTCATTTGAAAATGTTTTACCCATTTGAAAATTTCATATTGTAATGACCTTGATGATGTTTTATTAATGTCGAAGCAGTGACTTGAAATATGATTGAATGGTTGTTGTTGAATATTAGAATTTAAGTATAAAATAAAATTAAAAAAGAGAGAGAAAAATCATTCTTCATTTTCTAGTATTTTAAAAAATTAAAAATATTCTTGAAATGAGAAGGAAATGGGCATGGTAACTCATTTTAATAAGTCTATAGAGTTGGACTCACTTAAGAAAGGAAAATTATTGGAATTAAAATAAATCAAAACTCTTGTTTAAAAAATATTTTATTTTGATGATTTCTTTTGCAAAATAAGACCTGGTTTTTCAGTCTTAAAATGTTTGAAAATATTTTGCTTGTATGAAAATATTTTTTTATGATCATAATATTTTCTTTTATAAATGAAACTCAGTTTTTGATGACAAAGGCATTCTTGAAACAAATAATATGAAATAACTAAAAAAGGAGGATATTTCTTCAACATCATTATTTTATCAAGCCTTCAATAAGAGGTAAAGTGATATCATTATTATTGAATCTCTTAAACTACAAAATTGATTTGATGATTTAAACTTGAAAAAGTTTTCATCCTAATTATGATCTTGATTTCTCAATGTTTATAACTTGATATTTCTATATGAATCAAGATCCTTCTCATTTAATCACTTAGGATTCCATTTTATCATCTAAGAAGATATTTATTAAATTAAATAATATCTTTTGGTATTCATGAATGACTTTTGATATTAATATCTTTCTTGATATGATTTATTTTATAACTCATGAATGATATAACTTATCACCAAAATTAAAATTTCTTAAATTTGTGATAAATTAAAAATTAAAAGAGATTTGTTTTATCATGAACATTTCCTTGATTTCTTGACTTGATTTATCCTTTATGGGAATCATGTTTAATCTCTATGATTTTCTCTTTTTAATAAAAGGGAGATTTATGATCTTAAGAATTATAATTGAGATTTTTATCAAGATCATTCTTCTATTTTATTAAAAAGACTTATCTAAATGACTTGGGTGTCTTAAGATTTATCTTGGATGAATCAAGAGTATTTAATCCCCTAAGACTCATTTTCATTATTTACAAAAAAAATGGAGAGAGATTTATTAAAAGAAATTGTCTTTTAGTACTTATGATTTGATCCTTCATTGAAATCATCCCTTTGTGCTTATGGTTATAAATAAAACATATCATCATAATCTTTTTGACAATAAAAAAGGGGGAGACAAAGTTATTAATTTGGTTAGAAGAAAATTTAGATAAAAAAAATCTTCTAAAATTGGATGAGGAGCGATTTGCTTAAAAGAAAATTAGAAATTTTAAATACATGAGATTTCCATGATTTGATTTCTATTTTACTTGGAATTTTAAATATATAAGATTTCTTGATTACTTATGTTGAAATTAACAAACAAAAATGAGGGACAAATTTATTAAATCGTATCTTTTGATACATAAAGATTTAATTTTATCTTTAATGACATGATCTTTTTGTACTTTTGGGCATAATTTGAACATGAATGTAAAGAAAAAATATACTATCATATTCTTTTTTTTTTACAATGACCAAAGAGGGAGATAAAATTATCAATATGATTAGAATCAAATTGGATAATAATAACTTTGAATGAGAAACAATTTGCTTAGAAGAAAATTTTAAATTTTAAATTTTCTAAATGCATACGAAATGCATGATTTACAAATTAAGCTTGATTTATTATCATATTTTCTTTTGGAATTCTTGAACTTTACCAAATATATTTCTTATCAAAATTTACTTGAGATGATCTTCAAAATGCATGATTTGCTATATTTTAGATTTCTTGATTTGATATTGTATTTGAAATTTTACATAAGATAAATGCATGAGTAGCTCTTAATTCTTCTTAGTTTCTCAGATTTTTTAGCTCACTTTCAAAATGATTCTTGTTAAAATTAACATAAGAAGGGGCTTCAAATTTTTGTGATGAGATAATATTTTTTAAAGATTATTCTTGTTTCATGAATCTTATTGAATGTTTACAAAAGAAGAATATATGACATGAACTTTTATGATGCTTGATATAAGCTCTATTTTTGTGATGATATTTTTCACTCCCCTCCCTTGTTTCTACTACTTTCTTATTTAAAAAAAGGGAAAACAAATTTTTATGAGAAAATTATAGTTTACTAGGGGCGAGCAATGAAGTATTAAGTATTCAATCAATATATATTTTGTAAATATATAAAAATTTTGACACGATGAGTTTATGTATCATGAAATTATTTGCTTATTATTTCACCTCTTTTTGTTGATGACAATGGGGGAGAAATAGTGTATTGATGATAAAAATATGAAAAATGATACATATATATTAAAGAAGAAGAAATAGTATATTGATGAAAAACATTAAACGGTGAGTTTATGTATCATGATGAGTTTATATATTTTGTAAATCAATATATATTTTGTAACGGTGAGTTTATATATTTTGTAAATCAATATATATTTTGTAAATATATAAAATTTTTGACACATGATGAGTTTATGTATCATGAAATTATTTGCTTATTATTTCACCTCTTTTTGTTGATGACAATGGGGGAGAAATAGTGTATTGATGATAAAAATATGAAAAATGATACATATATATTAAAGAAGAAGAAATAGTATATTGATGAAAAACATTAAACGGTAAAATGAGGCATTTCTTCTGTTTAAAGAAGAAAATTTTTAAATTGATTGTATGACTAATGCATGAATTTTGAAATTCTTAGAATATTCTTGAAAATTGAATGATTCATGATTTGTTGGTTGAAATTAATGTTATATTATGTATCATTGATGATTTGATGATTTTTGAGATGTTTGAAATTTATGAGATATTATTTTAAATGGATGTTATGATACTTGAATTCAAGAGTGATTGGTTCTCTTGAATTTAAGTTTTCCTTATTTGGATTATGGCATGGATTTAGGGGGAGTTATGGTTAACTCTTATCGTCAATTGGTTGTCATCATAAAAAAAGGAGAGATTGTTGAATCTCATATTTTGATAATGAAATCAATTGATGGGTTATTGATCTAACATGTGCGTTAGAGATGATTGATGTAGGATACTATGATAGGAAGAGAATTACAATCAGATATTGGGCTAAAGTCAAGTCCGGGCATCGGGCCGGGGTTCAGACGATGCAGCGGGAACTCGCCGAGAGACTTGCCAGAAACTTGCCGAAGGTATCGGAATCTTGTCGGGAGTTCACCGGGAGCTCACTGAAGGGATCAAAGGCTTGTTAGGAATTCGTCGGAAGCTTGCCGAATGTATCAGAAGCTTGTTGGGAGTTCACCGGGAGCCTACCGAAGGTAATCGGGAGCTTGCCAGGATGGCGTTGGGAGTTCGTTGGAATAAGACCAAGAGACTCGCCGGAAGATTGTCAGGTGTTACCGAAAAGCTTACCGGGAGTCAGGAGGGTCTTGATTGCACTTGATGGCCATACTAATTGTAATTAATTAATCGTAGTTAGTATCGGTTTGGATTTGAGTTCTACTTGAGTAAGATTTGGATAGAATCCAAATTAACTCAAGTGAGACAAACTGGGTCCACATTTGGGATTGGATTGAGCTCAGGTTAGGTTCAATTGGTTGACCTGGAAAGGAGTCAATTGAAGGTACAAGTCGAGATTGTAAAAATGGAGAGAATAACTTTTTCGGGATTCTTGACGGTTGTACTGTCGGTGGGCGATAGTTGTACCGCCCAAGCTGATGGTTGTATCATCCAGGCCGGCGCTTGTACCACCGTCACCCAGTTTTCCAGGCAGCTTTCAACGGTTGTACTGCCAGCACCAATTGTTGTACTACCTGTACCCAAATTTTCTAGATACGTTTAAATTTTAGCTCTATTTCTAAAGCCAATTGGTGTTTATAAATATCCCAAAATTTCTATCATTTAGAACAATACATTAGGCTAGAAATTTTGTGAAAAAATTATATGCTAAAATTGTAAGAAAAAGGAAAGGGGCAAGGGAGTGAGGGAAAAAAATGTAATTCTTGTAAAGTCTCCCTTGTGAGTTTGTAAGGTTCCTCTCCTGAGCCTGGAAAAAGGTGTTAGGACTCTAGCTAGGAGAGTCCTAATATAGTTTTATTAAAGAGGGCAAATATATAAATCCAAAGGGTATTCATTTAAATCCTATATAACCAACCCCTAATAAAGAAGCAAGGAGGCCGACTAGGTTAGGATTAGATGGAAGGAAGATATTTTGAGGGAAGAATAAGATTCATGTCACCCTAATTAACCACCCCTTATCCTAGTTAAAGAGGGGTTAATTGAGGAGGGGTTAAGTTAGAATAGGATTAGGATTAGTTTGGAGGTTGCTTCTTAGAGTTGGAGTTGTTGGAAGTAGGAGTTGCTTCTTAGGGTTGGAGTAGGAGTTGTTAGGAGTAGGAGTCTTAAGTATGAATCCTATTAGGAATTGGGCTTTAGAAGTCCTATAAATAGCCTTGTATTCTCTCCTCTTTCATCATCAATAAATCAATTATGTTTCAGCCATAGTGCGGAAAACCAAGGAGGGAGGAACCCTCTATAGAGTTCCAGGGAGGCTGATCCCCTATAGAGATCACCCCAAGCTTAGAATTTGGAAGGATTCTAACATTTGGTATCAGAGCAGCGTTCTTGGCATCTCATTGCCCTTCCACAGCCATCCATCAAAATCTGGAAGGGTTCTAACATTTGGTATCAGAGCAGCATTCTTGGCATCTTACTGCCCTTCCACAGCCATCCATCAGCCCCCCATAGCCGTCTAAAGCAATTCCCACAATTGCTTGAATATCGTCACCAAATTATATCATCATCTCCACTACCGCAGATCATCCTTTGATCTCCCCGTGAATTACAACAGGTTCTGGTTTCCTACCTTACTACTGCTATAATTTATTTGTCCCTGTCAAACAATCTAAAATAATTCATTCCTATTTGCTGCACAAACTTTTCATCGTAAAGTTTCCATCTTTACAATGAAAGTTACGCTGCAGAATTCCAACCGCACACCCTTAACTATTTGATTTGCTGCTACGTTTTTACTTATCCAATCTCTAAGAAACTTTTACAGCGGCTTTAGCACTTTTTATCTTTGGATTTTCTTTTGGTTTCATCAAAAAATTCTTAATATAAACCACTGATCTTTTACGTCCAAGCAGTTGAACTGTAGATGTAAAAATCTATTGTAGTACCTTCCTGTGATCTTTGATTTTGCCAAACCTTTTGCTACTATTTTCTTCCACTAATTTTTTGTCAGCATTAACCTTTCCCTTACCAATAGATTCTCCTTAAGTTTTACTCAGATACTTGTTTTGAACTGCTGGAAAAAAATCTCGTCTATACTGCTGAAATCTTTCGATGAAAAAATTCTGCCACAGTACCTTCTCATACTCCTTGATCTTGCCAAAACTTTGCTGCTGATTTCTTTCATGAATTTTTTGACAGCATTACCTTTCCCTTGCTAATGGATTATCATTGAGTTTTACTTGATTCCTTGTTATGAACTACTGTAAAAAAAATTGACTATACTACTGAAATCTTTCGCTGAAAAAATTCTATAGCAACACCTTGCAATCTTTGATTTTGCTGAAACTTTTGCTGTCATTTCTTTCCACAAAATTTTTGATAACATTACCGCTCCCTTACTGATAGATTCCCCTTAAGTTTCACTTGAATTTTTGTTGAGAATTTCTAGAAAAAATTATGTCTTCACTATTGGTATTTTTTCGATGAAAAATCTGCTGTTGCACCTTTGTCTTTCTTCTTCTTCTTAATCCATCAAAACCCAACCATCTTGCTGCCACCACCCAAGATGTCTTTAGGGCATCCCTTTAGCCTTAAGATGCAACCATCATAACCTATTTTTATAACCCAAACAACACCCAAACCAAAACAATGACCTATCGCAGCCTATCGACGCAGAATTCTGCAGCACTACATTTCAGTGTTTTTGTTGCACCCATATCTAATCCTTACCAAAATTGTTGTTGTCACCCACATCGTCTTTAGAGCACCCCTCTAGCTTTAAGATGCAGCCATCGTAGCCTTTTTTTTGTCTCCATAGATAACCTAAACCGTAACTCAAACAGTAGTCTTCTGTAGCCACTGAACCTTCCACCGATCCTTATCTTCCATAGCCACCTAACCTGCCAAACCGGTTGCTGCCCCCAACAGCAACCCTAAACCTTCCTTCCCAACCTCAAACCAATGCCACAAAAATCCTTTGCAGCCTCCGCAGCACCCTCGAACCGCAGCACCAACATCAACCTAAACCGTAAGCTATCAACCCTAAACTGCAACCTTGATCCATCATCCTTTTGGCCACCATTCCCTACCAAACTAGTTGCTGCCATCAACAACAACCCTAAATCACACCTCTAACCTTAAGCCTTAGCCATTATACCCCATATACGATCCCTACAGTAGCCCTAAATCAAAGCCCCAACAGCAACCATTCAGCCCCAAACCCAGCCATCTACCCTTAACCCACCACCTCTTTCGGCCATCAATCCATCCAACCATTTCGTATCACTGACCCAACAGTAGGAGAAGGATATTGACATCTCAGATCTGGGGGCACACGCAATGACATCTCAAGGTTCAATTGATGCCATGTTGGAGGCGTTTGAATCACACGTGGAGGATAGATTACGTGCCTTATTCGCTAAATTCTGATTGAGTCGATCTTTGAGCCTAACAAAATTCTAGCAAAGTGCAAGTTCAGAGAGGCTTCTCAAAAAGAAAGAATGAGTCATTGATATGAGGTAGCCACGCATGAGGGTGGACTTCCCTCGATGGGAAGGAGACCCGACGGGATGGATTTCGAGTGTCGAACGTTACTTCCATCATCACCAAACACCAGAGGATTCCATGGTGGACACGATGGTACAATTGGCTTTAAGACAACTATGGGGCTCCGACGTGAAAATAGTTCAAGCACGCACTACTGAACCGCTTTGGGCTGACCAAGAATGAGAATATCAATGACCAACTCGCAAAGATCCGACAAACCTCTACGATTCAAGAGTACCAAACTATGTTTGAACATTTATCCTATCTTGCTCGTGATTGAACTGACTGATAATTGTTAGGGACATTCATCGAGGGACTCAAACCGGAGATTAAAGGAGAGGTTAAGGCGCGGTAGCCCCGCACCATGAAGGCTGCAATCTCTTTCACTTGAATCTAAGAAGAATAGCTCAACCAAGATGCTCGGAGGATGAGAATCACTCCTAGACACATGGCATATGAACCTCCTTTTGCTTCCAGCCATCCTTTGTTGGCAGAAAAATTGACAAGAGAAAAACTACGCGACCGATTAACAAAGGGTCTTTGTTGGCATTGCAATGAACTTTGGAGCCGCAACCATCACTGTAAAAAGGGCCACCTCCTACTGATTGAACCACTTGAAGATATAGAGGAGGAGGTCCAGAAGCATGAGGAAGAGGTCACAGATGAAGAACAACAGCCAGTTGATTTTACGACACATACTCTTGTTGGCTATACGAACCTGCAAACGGTGAAAATAAGAGGACTTCTAAAGCAACAACCGATCACCGTTCTTATTGACACCATGAGCATCAACAACTTTATGAATAGCAAGGTTGCTGCCCAATTAATGCTCCAAAATAAAGATTGTAGTAGGTTAAATGTTGAAGTCATCGACGACCAAATTTTGAAGTGGGACGAAAGATATCCACGGGTGAAATTATTGCAACAAGATCAAGAGATACTTGCTGATTTCTTCCACCATCCTCTTGATGATTATGAGGTCATGCTCGGCATTCTGATGTTCCATGGAATTTTTCTAAATTTATTATGAAAATTTTCAGCCATGAGAATCAGGAGATCCTACGTGGGAAACGCGGGAGTGACGTAACGATGACTTGCACGCACCAAATAAAGAATGTTTTGAATAAAGAAAACAACGACTTCTTGATGCAACTTCAGTAGCACTCTATGAGGGAGCCTTTTGAATCTCAGATTTTGATGATGAAATCAATTGATGGGTTATTGATCTAATAGGATTGTTAGAATTGATTGATGCAAGATTAATTACGATAGAATGATTATTACAGTCAGGATTGGCTAAGGTTAAGTTCATGCATCGGGTCGATACAGTTGGGAACTCATCAGGAGTGCGTCGGGAGCTCACCGAGGGTATCGGGAGTTTACCAGGATGGCGCAAGGGAGTTCGCCAAAAGAAGACCGAGACTCACCAAAAGATTGTCGGGGGTAGCCGAAAACCTTGCCGGGAGTTAGGATGGTCTTGTAATGGATGTTTGGCAATTATAATTATATTTAATTATGTCATAATTAGCATCATACAGAACTAACTATGACAGGAGCAATGGAATTACAACCAGATGATGGGCTAAGATCAAGCTTAAGCATCGGGCCGGGGTTCGGACGATGTAGTGAGATCTCGTCGAAGTTCGCTAGGAGATTCCCCGAAGGGATCGGGAAGCTCGCCGGGAACACATCGGGAGATCGCCGAAAAAAGACCGGAAGACTTACCACAAGAATGTCGGAGGCTGTCGGATTGGCGGGAGTTAGGTCTTGTTTAGCTTGTTGGTCATTAAGTATTGTAATCATTGGGTCATAGTCAGGGTTTGAGTCCAAATTGAGTCGGATTTGAAAAAATCCAAATCAATTCAATAAGGCAATCGGGTCTACTATTGGGGTTTGATTGAGCTTAGGTTGAGCTCAATTGGTTGACCATAGGGTTGGTCAACATCAGGTTCAAGCTAGAATTCGAAAAGTGGAGGGAACCACTTTTGTAGAAATTTCGACGGGTAAACTACTGGTGAGCCGCCGCCGCCGCCGCCAAGGTTTTCGGGCATGTGACAATAGCTGACCCGCCCATGCTAGGCGGTTGAACTACCCGTACCCAGGAATCTGGGTACTTTTGGTGGTTGACCCGCCTGGAGTCGGCGGGTAAACCGCCCGTACCTAGGTGTTCGGGCGATTGAGCCGCCTAGGTCGGTGGGTGAACCACCCGTACCCAAAATTTTTGGATACGATTAGATTTTAGCTATGATTTGGAAGCCAATTTAGGGCCTATAAATACCCCAAGTTTTCTTTCATTTAGTACAATAATTATGGGGATTATATTGTGAGAAAATATTATGTGAGTATTGTAAGAAAAAGAAAAGGGATAAGGGAGTGATCAAATAGTGTAATCTTATCTCCCTTGTAAGCTCAAGTGTAAGGTCTTGGTCTTCACCCAAAGAAGATCGATAGTGGACACCGGTGTGCTTCAAGAAAGAGGACTCGGGAGTGTCTTCACCTAAAGAAGATCCGTAGTGGACACCGGTGTGCTTCAAGAAGGAGGACTCGGGAGTGGACATAGGCCATTGGTGCCGAACCATTATAAAAATTGTGAGTGTTTCTTTGTTTTCAAATTGCTTATATATTCTTGTATTGACGCTTCCGATTCAACTCACTCTTTGAAAGTAAAGTTTTCATGTTGCTTATCTTTCGGGTTTACTTATTAACCTAGCAACTTTCATTCAATCACTCACTTGTTTTACTAAAGACTAAAAGCTTCGGATTTCATATTTTGGTTTAATAGAAAAGATTTCATCTAAAACCAAATATTTATATTAGCACTAATTCACTCCCCACCCCCCTCTTAGTGCCAATTGATCCTAACAATTGATATCAGAGCCTCGATTTTCTCATTTGGTTTAACACCCAAGAGGAATGGCTCTTATTGGCTTTCAAGAGGGCTTTTCTATTGTTCATCCTCCCATATTCTATGAGACGGACTACACTTATTGGAAAACTCGGATGAGTGTTTTCTTGCTTTCTTTAGACTTTGATTTATGGACTATTATCGAAAACGGATTTGAAAAGTCTTCTTTTCCAATGAACAATTGGAATGATTTGGAGAAGAAGACTCTCTTTAAACGCAAAGGCTATGAATGCCTTGCTTTGTGCTTTTGATAAAAATGAATTTGATCAGGTTTCTTATTTTGATTCGGCTTTTGATATATGGCATGCATTAGAAATAACATATGAAAACACACTTAATATAAATGAATCATTAAATGAAAATACTTCTAAAATTGAACAAGAAGAACACCTTCCTAAGAACCAGAAGGAATGTAAACCGAGAAGAACATATGACTCATCGAGTGAAATCTCGAGTGATGAGAACCTTGGACATGAACTTTTGACAAATGAACCGGAAAAATTAACAAATTTGAACCTTAAAAATAATGTAAAGATGGACAAAATCTCTTGCTATGAACGCAAGAAGCCAAGGAACTCCAAAGATCAAATGCACAACCAAGAAGTGGAGAACCTTGCTCTTATGGCTATCAACGATGAGGTTAGTGAGCATTTAAATATTTTATTTTTAGAATTATTAAATATATTCCATGACTTGTTTGATGAGTTTAGGAAACCTAGCAAGTCTTTTAAATTGCTTAAAGTTGATCATGATTTGTTAGTTAAAAGACTTGATGAAATGTATGATTCCTTAGCATCACATAAACCATGTTCTAAATGTGATATGCTAGATAATATTAAAGAAGAAAATTGTATGCTTAAATCAACACTAGAAAAATTTCAAATAGGGAACAAATCCTAAATATGATCCTTTCCAATAAAGGTCATATTAATAGTAAAAATGGCATAGGCTTTGTTGGTAATGTTCAACAAAAGCCAACCATCTTTACAAAAGGACCTACATTAAATATGCCACCAAAAATCAAGTATAATTTTTGTGGAAGATTAGGACATATGGCTTACAAATGTCCATTTAAAAATTATAGTCCTCACAAGTTAGTTTGGGTTCCTAAAGGAACCATAAATAATCTTATACCATTAGAGAAAATGGGAAGAACATGTCATGAAGGACCCAATGTTAAATGGGTACCTAAATCAAAACCTCTCATAATATAAAATTTCATCCTAATAAGGCTAGGAGCACTAAGTAATATTTTGAAAGTACATACTCAAGGCATATGATTTGAGATCTAATACTTTTTCAAAGCTCACTAGCCTAAGTAAATAAAAGAAAATTTATTGAAAATAAAATTTCTGGTAATGAATCTTAAGGATGATTCTTTATTATAATTAATCTTGATTGCTCTCATGATGCATAATCTTTGCATAGCTAGAGAATTAGAAATGAGAAAATTTAGTTAACTTTAAATAAAGTCATATGTATGAAAGAAAGATTTTGATTATGATTATTGTATTAATGTGTATTAACTTGTGTTGATGATTTGTGTTGTTTTTGAACCTAAAAATCATATATGAAATCATCTTTCTTTAAAAAAAATTTCTTGATAATATGATAGAATCATTCAACATAGAAAAACCATTGGTTTTTGTTTGAAAAATATATTGTTGTGATGACTTCATGTGAAAAGGAGTTTCTCATTATCTTGTTACAATTACCTTGATTAATCATACATTAGTGAACCCTATGAAAAATCACTAAAATTTCAGAGGAACCTTGATGATTAAAGTCAAGTTAAATGCATTGATATGAGCTATTTATTGCATATATATACTATTTTAGTTAAAAATTAAAACGGGGGAGAAAGGTATGCTTGATGACTTGAAAATTTTCTAGGCTTAATGACTTGAAAATTTTCTATGTTTGATGACTTGAGGGAAAATTTTCAAATGTTTCAACTTCATGACAATCTTTGAAAATTCTTGATTAACAATTTAAGCTATCATGTTTTCTTTTGAAATTTTTTATGCTTATTATCAAAATATAAATGAAATGTGATCTACAAAAATACATGATTTGCTATTTATGTTAGAAAATCACACAATTTAGATGCACGAGTGGCTCTTAATTCTTCTTGAATTTCTTAGATTTTTTAGCTCACTTTTGAAATCACTCTAGTTAAAATGATCATAAGAAGAGGATTCAAATTTTTGCGATAAGATAGTTTTAAAAGATTATTCTTGTTTCATGAATCTTGATGAATATTTACAAAGGGAAATATATATAACATAAACTTCTATGATGCTTGAAATAAGTCTTTGATATTAAATATTTGATGAATCACTTAATGTGCTACTCTTGATTTAAATGAATTAAATTGCATGGGTAGATATCAATTCTTGGATTTTGAAATTTACATCTAAAAGATTGAGCCGTATTTTTGTGATACAATGCCTCTCACCCTACTCCCTTGTTTCTTATTTATTATTCAAAGAAAGGGAAGAAAATTCTTTCATAAGAAAATTATCAAGAGGGAGCAAAACTTGTTTGCTTGCATGATGTAAATTGCTAGCTTGAATATTACAAAGGAAGCAAATATTTGCAAGCTTGCACTTCTTAAAAAAGAAGAAAGAACTCACTAGCTTCATTTGCTACATTTTCTTAAAATTTACATGAGAAAATTTTGTTGAGCTCATATTCAAAATTTTATATATACAATATTGAGGTTGAGACCTAAAAATGTTAAATCATGAAAATATAAATTACTAATATAGATTTCATGAAATGAAGCCTTTAAAAAAATATTTTTGTTTGAAAACTTTCTCCATGATTTTATCTTATTATTTTCAAAAGGGAGAAAAAGAATTGCATGAAGATGTGCCACATTTGAAATTTACAAGAGATAATTTTTGATATCAAGAGATGACTTTTGCTATATTTGAAATACATAAGTAATCTTTAAATCTCTTGAACTTTTGAGCTCATCTTAGTATTGCTTTTAAAAATTTTAAGAGCTCTTCTCTATGATGAAATGATTCAATAACACCTCCCTTATTTCTCTCCTTATTAAAGGGGAAGAAAATTTTATAATGCATATACTAAGGGGCAGTAATGTCATCCTATGCTTTAAAATTATTAGCTATATTTCACTTTTTTGTTGATGACAAAGGGGGAGAAATACATATTGATGACACATGATGAATACATTGATGATACATGATCTTGTTGAAATACATGGATAACTTGGATAATGATATGAATTGGATATCTTGGATATAGATGCTTAATTTCTTTTTACTCATGATTTGATGACTTCATACAAATTTATGTTGAAATTTGCATAGAATGTTGATTGCTTGAATTTAAGAGTGTGTGATTCTCTTAAATTTAAGTGGCATGAATTTAGGGAGAGTTAGGATTAACTCCTATCATCAATTGATTGTCATCATCAAAAAGGGGGAGATCGTTGAATCTCAGATTTTGACGATGAAATCAATTGATGGGTTATTGATCTAACAGGATTGTTAGAATTGATTGATGTAGGATTAATTACGACAGAATGATTATTACAATAAGGATTGGCCAAGATTAAGTCCATACATTATGTCAATGTGGTTGGAAACTCGCCAGGAGTGCGTCGGGAGCTCGCCGAGGGCATCGGGAGTTTGCTAGGATGGCGCAAGGGAGTTCGCCAGAAGAAGACCGTGACTCGCCAGAAGATTATCGGGGGTAGCCGAAAAGCTTACCGGGAGTTAGGATGGTCTTGTAATGGATGTTTGGTAATTATGATTGTATTTAAGTTCATCATAATTAGCATCATGCATGATGTTTGCTATGAGCAATGGAGTTACAACCAGATGATGGGCCAAGATCAAGCTTGAGCATCGGGCTGGGGTTTGGACGATGTAGTGGGATCTCACCGAAGTTTGCTAGGAGATTTGTCGAAGGGATCGGGAAGCTCGCTGGGAACACGTCGGGAGATCGTCGGAAGAAGATCAGAAGACTTACCGCAAGAATGCCGGAGGTTGCCGGATTGGCAGGAGTTAGGTCTTGTTTAGCTTGTTGGTCATTAAGTGTTGTAATCATTGAGTCATAGTTAAGGTTTGAGTCTAAATTGAGTTACATTTGGAAGGAATCCAAAGCAACTCAATAAGGCAATCAGGTCCACTATTGGGGTTTGATTGAGCTTAGGTTGAGCTCAATTGGTTGACCATAGGGTTAGTCAATATCAGGTTCAAGCTGGAATTCAAAAAGTAGAGGGAACCACTTTTGCAAAAATTCCGGTGGGTAAACCGTCGGTGAGCGATGGGTGTACCGCTACTGCCCAGGTTTTTGGGCGGCTGACCCGCCCATGTTGGGCGATTGAACCGCTCGTATTCTGAGAAAATATTATGTGATAATTATAAGAAAAAGAAAAGGGGTAAGGGAGTGATCAAAGAGTGTAATCTTGTCTCCCTTGCAAGCTCAAGTGTAAGGGTTCGGTCTTCACCCAAAGAAGATCGGTAGTGGACGCCAATGTGCCTCAAGAAGGACTCGGGAGTGGACGTAGGCCGTTGGTGCCGACCCACTATAAAAATTATGAGTGTTTCTTTGCTTTCAAATTGCTTACATATTCCTGTATTGACGCTTCTGATTCAACTCACTCTTTGAAAGTATAGTTTTCACGTTGCTTACATTTTAGGTTTACTTATTAACTTAGCAACTTTCATTCAATCACTCACTTGTTTTACTAAAGACTAAAAACTTCAGATTTCATATTTTG
Organism: Ensete ventricosum; assembly: GCA_029747655.1. Lineage (NCBI taxonomy): Eukaryota > Viridiplantae > Streptophyta > Magnoliopsida > Zingiberales > Musaceae > Ensete > Ensete ventricosum. The sequence continues at coordinate 24,983,793 of JAQQAF010000009.1, forward strand.
GTTTAATCGAAAAGATTTCATCTAAAACCAAATATTTATATTAGAACTAATTCAACAACCACCCCCCCACGCGCACCCCCACACCCCCCCCCCCCCTCTCTTACTGCCAATTGATCCTAATAAAATTTAAAAACCTAAACATCCTCCAATTGTTTGTTGAATTTTTATATATTTTTGTCGAACCATGCAGCCTACTTTCTAACCGCCAGCATGACCACCAAATTCTGATTCTCCCGAGCAAACCAGCGGCAAACTCTTAGCCATATCATTATCCTCACTTCCAAAAAATTGAAATAGAGAGAATTGAAGATGAGATGCTTGAAACAGGGGTCATACATCCAAATTGCAGCCCCTAATCTTCACCGGTGCGAGCTTTTCCTGACTTCGACAAAGTGCTTATTATTGATACATCGGGAGCTAGAAATTATATTATCCATATGTAAGATGGCCGACCCCTAGCCTATATCACCAAAGCCCTCACTCCAAATCACCTGAAGCTACTAATCAACGACGAGGGAATGCTAACCTTTGATGAATTTGTTGCTTGGTATGGTACATGACAACAGTACAAAGAGGAGATGAAAGTAAGTCTTGAAAAAATTACAGCTTTTGTTCCTTCCAAACTCAGATCGAGCTCACATTACTATAGACTTTACTAGAAGGTAGCTACCATCACAGAGGAAGGCCTGACTATTAATAAAGAACAACCACATGTTAGCCCGCACAAGAAAGAAACAGTCACTCGACAAATGTCGAAGTAGAAGGAAGTTTGTTATTAAAGATCGAGTCTTTCTCCATATTCATCCCTACAAGCAGGAATTTATGAAGACTCGAGCATCACAGAAGTTGTCTCCTAGTTACTTTAGACCATACAAAATTGGAAATCACATTGGAGCCGAAAATTATGGATCGGGCTTGCGCACTAATTCAAAATTACAACTCATCCTCCAAGAATCTCACCATAAATAGAAGTTTAGAGAGGACAACTTTGCCCCAACTTATCCACCTGACACCTAAGTTAATAAGGTGGCCCAAATTCAGCTGATGATTGCAAGGGATCACGGGATCGCAACACATCATCATCCATCACTAATGGTGATGCTGGACCCCAGGAACAGGATGTGCCTACTATAGGGCCACGAGGGACCCTCGTGAGGAGTTACAGATCACGACCCAGAGACATGGAGCTCAGCCTTGAAGGCGGGTCTATTAGGACTCTAGCTAGGAGAGTCCTAATATAGTTTCATTAAAGATGACAAATATGTAAATCCTAAGGGCATTCATGTCAATCCTATCTAGCTGACCCCTAATAAAGAAGCAAGGAGGCCGGCTAGGTTAGGATTAGATGGGAGGAAGATATTTTGAGGGAAGAATAAGATACATGTCACCCTAATTAACCACCCCTTATCCTAGTTAAAAAGGGGGGTTGGTTGAGGAGGAGTTAAGTCAGAATAGGATTAGGATTAGGATTAGTTTGGAGGTTGCTTCTTAGAGTTGGGGTTGTTGAAAGTAGGAGTTGCTTCTTAGAGTTTGAGTAGGAGTTGTTAGGAGTAGGAGTCTTAAGTAGGAATCCAATTAGGAATTGGGGTTTAGAAGCCCTATAAATAGTCTTGTATTCTCCCCTCTTCATAATCAATAGATCAATTATGTTTCAGCCATAATGTAGAAAACCAAGGAGGGAAGAAACCCGAAGAGTTCCAGGGAGCCTTATCCCCTATAAAGATCACCCCAAGCTTAGAATTCATAAGGGTTCTAACAAAAGGAGAGTGGGAAATGTAAGGATTTGATCTTTACCTAAAGAAGATTGATAGTGGACATCGGTGGACCTCGGAGAAGAGGACTCAGGGAGTAGATGCAGGCCAGGTTGAGGCTATAAATTGTGAGTGTTTCTCTCCTATTTATTTTTAGCATTTATTAGCCAAGTCAAAGTTTCCCAATCTTTAGTTTAAATCGCTCACATATTTAAAATTATAAGAAACGCTTTCGATCTCGATTTTATTTGAACAAAAAAGTTTTCTTTAAACCAAGAGTTCAGCACTTACACTAAATCACCCCCCCCCCCCCTAATGCCAATTGATCCTAAATAGGAAGTTCATCGGATATTGCGAAGATCACCGAGGGTTAGGAAGGTTACTTGATATATTGGTCAAATTGATTGTGTTTGTATGTCTTAGTATGTCGTAGTTAGCATTGGTTTAGTTTATGCTAGTTACAGGTGCTTTGCAAGCCAATCACATGAGTGATGGCACGTGTGACACACTGTATAATCTTTTTGCTTATGATTAATATCGGCATATTCTCACATTATATTATCTGTTGCATATATATTGTGATGTCTTTGGTTCTATGCAATGGGAATCGGATCATGATAATAAGATCGATTCACCATTAAGCACAAATCCTAAATAATCCCGATCATAGGTTACTCGAGAGGGACATCGAAATAATCGGATAGACCAGTGTACTATATACCCATCTAGATGATGGAGGCGGCTAGTCTCATAGCTACTTGTGCTCATTAGAGAATGAGTTTACTGATTGATCCGCTTATGGAATGCTATATGGTTAATGATACCTAATATCAGATAGTGATTTCATAATCCCGATTGTGTATCTAGTCCTTAGACTTGAGGCACCAAGGATGTCTTGTATGAGTACTCTTTTCTTTGACGTAAGACTTACATATTTGTAAAGCTCCAAATCTGGTACAACTAGTTATTGGGATTGGTAGCCAACCTTACGAAGGCAATTGAGTGTCAACATAGGATCATCAACTCTCAGTATCATGAGAGGAATATCTCATATACGCTTGCTTAGACAAATCCCTGGCCAAGGCCATTCAGATTGAGAGATGAGTTTTTCAGTAGAATCCGATTAGAGCAAGATAAACTGATTCTGTATGTGACCTAACAGTACCATGTCCAATATACACTCTCAGGGATATTCGTTGGATGAGGGATTATAGATACATGGTAACTGTGGACAAATAGGTCTGATGGATTCGTTCCCCCTATACCGTCTGGGGAACGAATCCATAGTGGCCTAGTACGTCTATAGTCGATGAGTCGATAGAATTATTATGGGGATAATAATTCAATATATCAAAAGGAGTTCTGATGGGAGTGACTCACGGCCAGCTCAGTATCGGGCCTAGAGGGTCACACACATATGGTGGATGCTTCAGCGAATATAGGATCGGATGGAGATCCAATTAGCCCCTATTCTCATTAGATGAGACCCTATGCTGATGGGCTCCTTGATTAAGGCCCAATTGGAGGCCTAACGAGATTATTGGATAGAGATCCAATAATGCAAGGTTAGTGGGTAATTGGATGGAGATCTAATACCCACTAAGGCAGGAGCCCTAGAGTTTTTGGTGGCTCTCTATAAATAGGAGGGGAGACTTATGGTTCATAGGCTGCAGCAGCTTTAGCCACCACCTCCTATTCTCCTCCCTCCCTCCGCGCAAGAGTTGCGAGATTAGATTGGAGGAGTTTCGTTGCAGAGATCCATCGTATGGATACCGCTAGAGAGGAGGACACTTGACCTCTTTAATCTTCTCCATCCGGATCTGGAATACAGGGATATACGATCTCCCTAGGTAAAATCAATCTCTCACATATCGTGGTTTTTTGATTTTTATGATTTTTCTCGCGACCCCAATCATTTGCATGACGATTTGATATGCGTGGGAAACCAATTTTTGTTTTGATTTCCACTGTGCATGTGATGCACCAAATTTTTGTGAGGTTTCCCAACAGTTTAGAGTCCAAATTGAGTTAGATTTAAAAAAAAATCTAAATTTACTCAATGTGAGGTAACCGAGTCTACTTTGGGTTAGATTTAAGCTCAGGTTGTGCCCATTTCGTTGACCTGGGAAGGGTTTAATAGGAAGTATGAGTCGGGTATGCAAAAGTATAAAAAAAATGGTTTTTACGATATTTCTGGTGGTAGTACCACCGTTAGGCGACGGTAGTATCGCCACTTCCCCTATTTTAGGAGTGCTTTTGGCGATAGTACTACCAGTACTTGGATTTTCTGGGATTGGTTGGCTTTTGGCTCAATTTCTGAAGCCAATTAAGTTCTATAAATATCCTAAGTTTTCTTGCTTGGTTAAGTAAGTTTTCTTGCTTGTGAAAAGTGTTGTAAAATTTGAGAGCTTCTCTTGAGTGCTTCAAAGTGTAAAAGTGAGTCTCATGGAAGTGAGAAACTCTTGTAAGAAGGTTCCTCTCCTGAACTTGTGAAAATGAGAGAGAGAAGTGTAAGGGTTTGGTCTTTACCTATGGAAGAAGATCGTTCAGTGGACTCTGGTTGGCCTCGATGAAGGAGGACTCCGAAAAGTGAATGTAGGTCAAGTTTTCATCGAACCACTTAAATTATGAGTTTTCTCTCCTTGTTTCATTTTAGCATTCATTAGCTAAATTAAAATTTTTTGGTCTTAAATTTGGATTGCTCATATATTCGAATTCCAAAAGATATACTTATAATTTCACCTTTTCATTCAAGTAAGTATTTCTAAAACTAAGGTTTTTCAACACTCGCACTAATTCACACCAACCCACCCCCCTGCCCCCATTAATCCTAACAAATGTCGATCACTATGCATCACTGTTGCTGCAACTGCTGCAAGTAGCAACAATGCTACTGTAGTCGTTGTACATAGCGTACCCACTGTCGTCAACTGGACAAGCTACCAACAGAGATTACGATCCTCAACAATAATATCGTCAATAGCAAACTATTGATAGTGATTCAACAATCAAACATGAGAAACCTTATATCACTCGCAAGCAAGCGATAGGATAGATTAGATACAAAAACAGATTGACAATATAGAGGAATTATTCATGCATTATAAATAAAAATTGATTAATACCTTTTGGCGAGCAAGGTCCTAACAAATAGATCCAAAGTATTTGATTTCAAAACCATGGCTCCGATACCAAATTATTAGTATAAAATCCATAATATGCCATGAGTTATATAAAAAACTTTCATGCCAGGATTGAAATAGAATAAAAATAAATCTAGATTACGTGTACCTTTTATTTATTGTTTTGAAAACCTTTATTTGATCTACAATCATAGCATCATCAGATCCAAGATCTGTAATGAAGTCGATCTGTAAGGTGAACGAGACTCGCCTTCTCCTCTCTTCTTATCCTTCACAGGGACCACTATGATAGATGGATTCAAAGACATAGGAATATAAGAGAAGATCTATAATTTCTTATTAACTAATTCATGTGACTAAAGGTAGACGAAGAGAAGATCTATAATCTCGTAACTGTCACCTATTATGTCTCTAGGAGGTTTTGTTTATTTATAAGCAAGAGCAAAGGGTCTAGGATAAGTAATTATGATATTTCCTCCCATCAAGGGTATCTCTTAAAGAATCATACTTTAATTGAACTTCCTTTCTATTGACCAATAATCATAGTTAGAATCAATTATATCTATAATATATCTTACCTAATTAAACAAGACTTCATAATCTAATATTTTGTTCCTACCATTTTTATAATATCAATTTAGTGAGATAGCTAATCATCGAGTTTCATTAAAGCTAACATATGTAACTCTCAATCCTTTAAATATGATTAAGAAAATCAACATGAAAAAAAATGTAATGCTTGAAAACTACCTCACTGTGAGATATCTTCTTTTCAGAGTTCAAACACCTCTCATAAATATCGACATATGAGTTATTATAAAACTAATATCGTGACATACTCAATAAAATACATTTGATGTATTATTTAGTATTTAGTCTAAAATAATAATTTATATATTTTACTTACTTATACTTGAGAGGTTTCGTGACTTTTATAGGATAATCTTTGCAACATAAAAGTTAATAGGTCTGACATTATCGGTTAAAACCTACTTATGGTGAATCTTGAAAGAACAAATTGAGAAGATTGAAAGGAGCCTTTTAGAAGACGAAAAAGTAAGAAAAACTTTAGGCCAAAATTCTTATTAATCCCTCGTACTATGCCTCAAAATCAAAGTCACCCCATGTACTTTAAAACTCGTCTAAGTGACCCCCCGTACTATGATTTCACATCAAAGTCAACCCCCATACTTTAAAACTCATCTAAGTGACCCCCTATACTATGTCTCAAAATTAAAATCACTCCTCGTACTTTAAAACTCATCTAAGTAACCCCCCGTACTATGCCTTAAAATCAAAGTCACCCCCCATACTTTAAAGCTCATCTAAGTGACCTCTCGTACTATGCCTTAAAATCAAAGTCACCCCCGTACTTTTAAAGCTCATCTAAGTGACCCCCGGTACTACGATTTCATATCAAAGTGGATGTATAGGGGTTATACAGGGGATTAGGCCCAAGGTTTGCGAGCAAGTCGGCATGGGGCACAACGACGTCATAATTTATAATCAATCTCTGCCTTTCTTTGTAGGTTATGTAATTGATTATAAATGGGATATGTTCGAGTTTTAGGAAAGGTGCTACCAAAATTTAGTAACACTTAAAGAGTAAATAATCGTAACAATCCTACACGTTAAGATTTTTAGGAGATCAATTTTTTGATAATAAATAAAAACCACCATCAATCAAACTTAAAGTGAAATAAATTCAAATAGTACTGGAAGTTAAGACCTTTTTTCCATGATTTTTTTACCATTTAATACCATTGTATTAATTTTTAGGGGATAAAATTGATGAATAATGATAATACATGGGGTGTATTTGATTAACAAATCATAGTACATAGGGTATATTTGATTTTTTAAGTTATTTTAGTATAGTTTGGCTATATTGAAGAAAATCAAATAGACCCCCTATCCAGTTTTAAAAACAAATGTCGTTACCTTTTTTTATTATCAGAAGGAGTTTGTTTAACGTCTATATAATAGTACAGGGGGTCACTTTGATGCATAATCGTAGTGCGGGGGGTCACTTAGACGAGTTTTAAAGTACAGGGGGTAATTTTAATTTTGAGGCATAGTACGGGGGGGTCACTTAGACAAGTTTTAAAGTACAGGGGGTGACTTTGATTTTAAGGCATAGTATAATGGGTCACTTAGACGACTTTTAAAGTATGAGGGTGACTTTGATTTTGAGGCATAGTGCGAGGGGTCACTTAGATGACTTTTAAAGTACAATGGGTGACTTTGATATGAAATCGTAGTATATGAGATCACTTAGACGAGTTTTAAAGTACAAGGGTGACTTTGATTTTGAGGCATAGTACAGGGGGTCAATAATAATTTTGACCAAAACTTTATATGATTGTTATGATTGTTGTGTACAATGCAACTCTATTTATAGGATGAAAAAAAAATCAAATCAATCATATAAATTATGAGATTACATAAATGAAGAAATATCAAATCTCTTTCATATAGTCAGAAATATGAAGAATATCTAATCTTCTCATGATGATAAAATCATCATGATTAATCAAGTGATATGAGGTCACTTTCACATGGTAACTTTGACACACCCCTACAAACATAAGATGGTTTAATAAGAATTAGCTCAAGTGTAGAAACTACTAAACTAAATCATCATAATGATAAGTTTGATAAATGTATGTTAGTTGATCGTCACTGTTAATTGAGCAAGGTTATAGGTTGTCATATTAAAGATGATGTCCTATAAAGACAATCAATCTCAATATGTTTCGTGCATTTCTGAAAGAGTTGAATGGCACTAGAATTAAATAGTGCTATAATTGTAACATTAGAGATGTCTTAGAGACAAAATGAGACACCAAAAATCTAAATTAAACAATGCAATTAAAGCAATTTTGTTGTAATACCATCAAGATCACAATATTTAGTTATAGTACTTGAAAGAGCAACAACATTTTGTTTCTTACTCTAGAAAATCAAAGAATCACCAAAAACAACAATATCGAATGGAGCACATTAAAATATATTTTTTTATATAGTGTAAAATGTGAAGTACAACAACATAATAAACAAACTGAGGCATCGACGGAAATCGACTAACTAATAAACTATATATGATATCTCTAGACATGTAATAGTATGGTAAACAAGACTAAAGTTACTGATAATGAGTTGCATCTTTTTAAAATCTTTCGGTCTGTAATACATAATCTAATATTTGGTTTAATTAGAAGAAGACTACTAATATTTGGTAGAGTGAGAAGATGTGAGGTATATTTAGCTAGATCTAGTATAACTGATTATTGAGAATAGTAGTCAACTTTACAAACATAATTGAGTATCAATAGAGGATCATCTACTCTTAGTATCATGAGAGAAATATCTCATGTATTCTCACCTAAGCAAATCCCTAACCAAGGTCATACAAATTGAGAGAGGAACTCTCCAAGATAATCTGATTAGAGTGAGCTTTAGATGGACTCCATATGGGCCTGATAGTACCATGCTCGGTATATAATCTCTAGGTTATTAGATGGATGAGAGACTCTAGATATACGACAACGAGGGTAGATAGGTCCGATGGATTATATCCCCCTATACCGTTTAGGGACAATCGCGTAGTAGCCTAGTACATCATAGTCGATGAGTTGAGTGAATTATTATGAGATAATAATTCACTAGGTAAAAAGAAATTTTGATAGGTGTAACTCACAACCAGCTCGGTATTGGGCCTAGAGGATCATACACATATGGTGGATGATGCAATGAATAGAGGGTTAAATATGTGATATCTAATAAGTCCTTATTTTCTTGGATTCATTGGATGAAACTTAATAAGAGCTTAGAGTAGATATTTGGATAGAGATCCAATTTCCATTAAGCTTGGGATAATTGGATGAAGATCCAGTATCCATTATGCTACGGTAATTGGATGGAAATCTAATACATAATAAGGCAGCATCAATTAGGATTAAGTTAAGAGAGCTCTTTATAAGTAGGAGAGGGGCCAAAGGGTGGACTCCTTTGTCCGCCTACCTCTTATACTCATCCCCCCCTTTCCTCCTTTGCTAACAACCCTAATTGGTGTGCGAGGACAGCAAGAAGGGTTAGCCTTTTCTAGTATTGTTGTTGCCTTATGGTGTATGAAAATGAGGAAAAGGACATACTGTAAAAGGAGGTGCGTCGCCGCTTCATCCGCCATGTGGATCACCACTAGAGAGGAGAACATGAGATCTCCATCTTCCATAGATTTGGATTTGTAATTTTGGGGATCTATGATCTCCTCTAGGTGAGAAAACACGAGTATTTGATTCTTTTTCTTTCTTGTAACAAACAAATATTAATTCAAGTCAAGCACCAACCTCTTCTCTTAATGCCAAAACAGATGAAACTAGAGATTCCACCCTACCATCCAAAACTCTAAAGCATACTTCTATTGCATTAACAATAGGTTGAAGAAAAGGAATTGAACTTGCAACGTCTCACATATCTCATGCAAGTTTTCGATTTCCCAAGTTTTATGCTCCTAATCGTCACACGAAGATATGATATTCTCATTTCAAGCAATCAATTTTTTGTTTTTACTTTTCACTATGCATATGATGCACCCTAAGGTTTTCTAATAGTGGTATCAAAGTCATGTTCATCGTGTGATAATTATTTATTAATTGCATGTTGTGTCGAATCACGTAGAGTTGATTTTTGCGTAACTTGCTGCATTTTGTCATTGATCTCAGTTTTGGATAGCACCCTTTCTTGCAGCTGAAAGGTTACATCGATTGATATTTTGTCCTTAAATTGGTTGACACAAAACAAGAAAAAAAGGCAACAACTGTTGCTACCGTACAATGTTGGCCTAAGGCTGCTTGCTACCTTGGCTGAGAGCAGCCTTTGCTGCTTTTAGTTTGGCCAATGGCTGGATGGCCGAGAGCAGCCCTTTTTGCTCTTGGCTTAGCCGAGAACACCCATATGGCCAAGAGTCCTGACCGCATGGGGAACCGTGGCGGCTAGGGTTTCCTAGTAGCTTGAGGTAATTCTGTAGTTAGGGACTCCTAGCCGTAGGTACAATTGGGTAGCTAGGGTTTCCTGGCCGACATGGTAACCTTGCGACAAAAGAGTCTTGACCACAAGGGCAACCTTGGCAACTAGGGTTTGCTGGTTGTAAGTGCCTTGCAAGCCAATCACGTGAGTGATAACACGTGTGACACGTTGCATGATCTTTTTCTTATAATTATTATTGGCATAATCTTATATTATATTATCTATTGCATATATATATTGTGATGTCCTTGGTTCTGTGCAATGGGAATCAGATCGTGATGAGAATATGATAATGAGACCGATCATAGATTACTCGAGAGGGACATCGAGATAACCGAATAGACCGCTGTATTGTACACCCGTCCATTTAATCGAGGCAGTTAGCCTCATAGCCATTTATGTGAAGAAACTAAGGATACAATACAAGTGCTCATTGGAGAATGAGTTCACTATTTGATCTACTTATGAAATACTGTATGGTTAATGATACATAATGTCATACAGTGATTCCATAGTCCCAGTTGTGTATCTGATCCTTAAACTTGAGACACCAAGGATGTCTTGCTTGAGTACTCCTTTCTTTGACACCGAACTTATAGATTTAAAAAGTTCCAAATCTAGTATAATTGATTATCGGAGTTGGTAGCCAACCTTACGAAGGCAATTGAGTGTCAATAAAGGATCATTCACTCTCAGTATCACAAGAGGAATATTCTGTATGTGCTCGCTCGAACAAATCCCTGGCCAAGGTCATTCAAATTGAGAGAAAAGAAGTTCTCCGGGAGAATTCGATTAGAGCGAGACTTGGATGGATTTCGTATGTGGCCTGGCAGTACCATATCCAATGTAAAGTCTTTGAGATATTAGTTGGATGAAGGACTATAGATACACAATAATTATAGACATACAGGTCCGATGGATTCGATCCCTCTATATCGTTTGGGGACTATGACGCAGTGACCTAATACGTCCATAGTCGATGAGTCGAATGAATTATTATGGGGATAATAATTCACTATATCAGATAGAGTTTTGTTGGGAGCGACTCATGGCTAGCTTGGTATTAGATAGAAATCCAATTAGCCTATATTCTCATTAGATAAGACCCCACACTGATGGACTCCTTGCATGAGGCCCAGTTAGAGGCTAAAGGAGATTATTAGATAGAGATCTAATAATCTAAGATTAGTGGGTAATTGGATGAAGATCCAATACTCACTAAGGTAGCATGCACTAGTGTTTTGGTGGCTCTCTATAAATAGGGGGTAGGGGAGATACATAGATGATAGGCTATACTTTTGGCCGCCCCCTCCTATTCTCCTCCCTCCCTCTATGCAAGAATTGTGAAACTTAGGACTGCGATTGGAGGAGTATCGCTACAATAATCCATCATGTGTATACTACTAGAGAGGATGATGTTTGACCTCCTTCATCCTCTCAATCAGAATTTGAAAAAATAGGGATATATAATCTCCCTAGGTAACAATCTCTCACACGATACAGTTTTTAATTTTACAGCTTTTTCTCACAATCCATTCTTTTGCACGACGATTTGATCTACGTGTGAACATGTTTTGTTTTGATCTTCCACTACGTATGTGATGCTCCCACTTTGTTTCCCAACAGTAGTATCAGAGCCAAGTTGTTCTTGCAAAAGATTAGTTCTAAACTGTGTGTGATGAGATTGAATTGCATAGAACTTTTCTATGTGTTCTTGCTGTATTTTCGTAGCGAAGGCAGCGAAGAATAGGGCAGCCACCTATGGGTAGGACCCCTACAAGGGTGGCCACCCATGGCCAAGCCATCTGCATGGGCGACTGGCTGCGGCCAGGGCCACCTACAAGGGTGGATACCTACGATTAGGTTACCTGTAGGGGTGACCGACTATGATAGGGGCCGCCTACAAGCAAGCCGCTTACGGCCATGGCCACCAGCACGGCGGTCGCCTGTGGGCACGGTGCCCACCCGCCCGCTGGGGTGCCGCCCAAGGGCAGCAATTGCCCGTGCGCAGGATGGTCGTCAATGACGCATAGCACCGTTGCCTGCGCAAGGGCTACGACGATGACCATAAGAACAAGGGTTGGGAAGGGGTTCGGGTTTTCTTTATGGTAAAAGGATGATATTACCCTTCCAAATTTAGAAATTATGAGGTCTATCCTCTTCTATAAATTCCAAAAATACGCTTAAATTTTTTAGAAATTTTGATTTTTGTCCTCTTATTCAAAATTACTAAAATGCCCTTGATAATTTTGGAAATTATAAGCATATCTTGATTTTCAAAAAATTAATTAATTAATTAATTTAAATAATTATTTATTATATAGTATCCTACATGGTGATGTGTAGATGTGATGTATAATGTGCATGAATGATCATGAGCCATGTAATGTGATGTGTGTACATGTGATTATTATTATTATTATGGCCTACGAGCCTTTAATTTTCTCGTTTATTGTTAGGCCTGTGTGCTTGTATATATATATATATATATATATATATATATATATTTATACATATACATATATATATATATATATATATATATATATTTATATAAATACATATATATATATATATATATTTATAAATGTATATATATATATGTGTATATATATATGTATATATATATATATATGTATATGTATAAATATATATATATGTATATATATATGTGTATATATATATATTTATATGTATATATATACATATATATGTATATATATATACATATATATATATATGTATGTATATATATATATATATACATGTATATATATACATATATACATGTATATATATACATATATATATTTGAGCGTCCTAAGGGTCTGATGGGAATCAGATACAAAGGTGATTGACTTTAGGTCAAGTACGAGATTGCTAGTTACAAGTGCCCTACAAGCCAATCACGTGAGTGATGACATGTGTGACACGCTACACGATCTTTTTGCTAACGATTTTTATAGTCTCACATTATATTATCTGTTGCATATATATTACGATGTCCTTGGTTTTAAGCAATGAGAATCGGGTCGTGATGGGATCACGATAATGAGATTAATTCACCTTTAAACACAGATCCTAAATAATCTCAGTCATAGGTTACTCGAGAGGGACACTAAGGATACAGTACATATGCTTATTGGAGAATAAGTTCACTGATTGATCTGCTTATGAACTGTTGTATAGTTAATGATACCTAATGTCAAACATTGATTCAGTAGTCCCAGTTGTTTGAGGAGGAGAGGACTTGGGGGAAGCGGTAAGAAATAGGCAGGAGCTACTACGAGAGGAGCCAAACACGCGATGGAACCACAATTGTCTCTATTCCTTTCATACAGGCAGAGTCATGTGGTGCCTCTCAATGTTTCCATGTCATGGATGCCATCAGAATCACGTTTCAGATCCGAGTCCAAGCACAACACAAGCCTAATCCCCTATGGTGTAATCTATGTCCAAGATATCATGATCTAAGAGAGAGAGAGTTTAAACAGACACGGAAATGCTTGTCGACCTCCGTGCCTGTCGCTTTGAGACGGTGGGTCATACCACATCGTGATTGTTGTGTTGTCAATGTACGACCACTTGTACTCATCGCAGCCTCCTCGAGTCTCTAATGCTTCTCCTTCACGGTAAAGACAAGTTACTGAATTAGAATGTTATGGGTATAAGAACGAGAAGATGTCATTGTCACATCATTGTTGTACTGGGAACTCAACATCACTTTCTTTTCCACCCTTCTCTTCCTCTGTATCTTCTTCCTCTCGACATCTGCTCCAACACCGAGCCATACTACTCTGGTGATCCTTGTGATGTACTCCCGATGCCTTCCCAAAATAGATGAGGATGAGACCTGAGCTTCTCCAGCAAAATCGAGGAGATGGGCTGCTTGTCGTTTTGCAACCAGGAACGATCGATTCAAGGAGGGGCCAAATGCAAGAGTAGTGTCCATGTCTTTCCTATTTGAATCACTGTGTCAATCAAACAAAAGCCTGGCGCCTGGCTTTCAATTGATTCGGGACACACCTACAAGTCTTAAACGCATGAAAAGAGGTGGCCCAATATTCATCCAGAACTCCAGAAAGGGACACTCGAATAATGCAAGTGAGGGTGGAGTTGCTAGGTTCCTATCCATTCTACTAGTTTTTCCTATCAAGAGTCATCGCAATAGTTTAGTCTCATCTGCATGTCTTGATGTAGCTTGAGGAATTCTTCCTTGTTCTTGGTCACTGTGAGGTATCGGGCCTAAAGGATCACACACATATGGTGGATGTTTCAGCCAATAGAGGATTAGATAGAAATCCAATTAGTCTCTATTATCATTAGACGAGACCCTACACTAATGGGCTCCTTGCATGAGGCCCAATTAGAGGCCAAAGGTGACTATTAGATAGAGATCCAATAATCCAAGATTTGTGGGTAATTGGATGGAGAACCAATACCCACTAGAGCAGGATGCACTAGGGTTTTGGTGGCTCTCTATAAATAGAAGGTTAGGGCAGCACATAGATGATAGGTTACACCTTTGGTTGCCCCCTCCTATTCTCCTCCCTCCCTCTGCTCAAGAGTTGTGAGACATAGGACTGTGATTAGAGGAGTATTATGTAGCAATCTATCATGTGGATACCACTAGAGAGGAGGACGTTTGACCTCCTTCATCCTCTCTATCCGGATTTAGAAAAATAGGGATATACGATCTCCCTAGGTAAATAATCTCTCACATGATGGGGTTTTAAGTTTTGCAGCTTTTTCTCATGATCCAATCTTTTGCATGACGATTTGATCTTCCACTATTTTGTTTTCATCTTTCGTTGCGTATGTGATGCTATCACTTGGTTTCCCAATAAGGTTTATGTTGGTTATAGGTGCACTACAAGCCAATCACGTGAGTAATGACACATGTGATACACAATACATTATCTTTAGTTATTATTATTATTGTTAGGATCGTACTAGCACTAAGAGCGAGGAGTGAATTAGTGCTATAGCAAATTTAAGTGATTTTAAAAGTTTGATTTATAAATCCATATCAGAAGTGCAATTAGCAAAACGAACGAGTAAGAGTTGCGATTAAATATATCAATATGCAACAACAAATCAAGGCAAGAGAAAGAATGTAAACTGATTTAGTGGTTCAATTGTCCCAACCTACGTCCACTCCCAATTTCTCTTCTTTCGATGACATTAGTTTTCATTATTGATCTTCTTTCCAATAGGCGAAGATCAACTAACCTTGTTACAACTCTTCTTCTTTTAATAGGCTTAGAAGAGAACCTCCATACTCACTCTTTTACAAGAGATATCACACCTCCTACAACTGAGAATCACTTCTAAACTTAAGGATGAATAGACTAACCAATGCCCAAAGAGAGAGTTACAACGCTTATAAACTTCACCACTTGTTTTTTGCTCTAATTCAAGCCTTGGTGTGGGTATTTATAACCCCAAAAGGCTTCAAAATGGAGCCAAAAAATTTAAATCACCAAAAATTTTAGGATTTGGATAATCCTGCAACCGTAACTTTTGTCACTATAATTTTAAACTTTCGAGCAGTACTACCAGCGTAAAATTTAAATTCTGGGTGATAATACTATTGCCTCAGGCGGTACCAATGTCGGCTGCGCTAAAAGACACAAAATAGTGGCTATCAACTATTTAGGCAGTACCATCGCCTAAGCCTGGTGGTACCACTACCTAGGCCTGCTTAAGGCCACTGAATTGACCTTCTAATGAGCCCAACTTAGTCCTGATTTAAGCCCAATAGGTTTCTTGAGAATTTGGCATTGTTTTGGTCCAATACTAACAAAATTTGACTCCAAAATCATTATATTAGTCGATGAGTCAAGTGAATTATTACGGGGATAATAATTCACTATATCAGAATGAGTTATGATGCAAGTGACTCACGGCCAGCTTGGTATCGGGCCTAGAGGGTCACACATATATAGTGGATATTTCAGCGAATAGAGGATTGGATAGAGATCTAATTAGTTCCTATTCTTATTAGATGAGACCCTACACTGATGGGCTCCTCGTATGATGCCCATTTAGAGGCCAAATGTGATTATTGGATATAGATCCAATAATTCAAGGTTTGTGGGTAATTGGATGGAGACCTAATACCCACTAAGGCATGATGCACTAGGGTTTTGGTGGCTTTCTAAAAATAGAAGATACGGGTGGCACATAGATGATAGGCTGCACCATTGGCCGCCCCCTCCTATTCTCCTCCCTCCCTCTACTCAAGAGTTGTGAGACTTGGGACTGCGATTGAAGGAGTATCGCTACAGCAATCCATCGTGTGGATACCGCTAGAGAGGAGAACATTTGACCTCCTTCGTCCTCTCCATCCGAATCTTGAAAAATAGGGATATACGATCTCCCTAGATAAACAATCTCTCACACGATACGGTTTTTGGTTTTGTGATTTTTTCTCGTGATCCAATTTTTTCCACGATGATTTGATCTATGTGAGAAACCTATTTTATTTTGATCTTCCGCTGTGCATGTGATGCTCCCACTTAGTTTCCCAACAGAGTTTATATTGGTTATAGGTGCACTACAAGCTAATCACATGAGTGATGATACATGTGATACACTATACATTATCTTGGGTTATTATTATTGTTAGGATCGTAATGGCACTAAGAGCTGGGGGTAAATTAGTATTATAGCAAATTTAAGTGATTTTAAAAGTTTGATCAATAAATCCATATCATAAATGTAATTAGCAAAAAGTGCGGGTAAGGGTTGTGAATAAATATATCAATATGCAACAACAAATCAAGGCAAGAGAAAGAATGCAAACTGATTTATAGTGATTCGATCATCTTGACCTATAAACACTTCTGATTCCTCTTCTTTCGAGGGTATTGGCTTTCACTACCGATCTTCTTTCCAATAGGCGAAGATCAACTACCCTTGTTACAACTCTTCTTCTTTTAATAGGCTCAGGAGAGAACCTCCACACTCACTCTTTTACAAGAGACCTTACACCTCCTACAACTAAGAATCACTTCTAAACTTAAGAACGAAGAGACACAACCATTGCTCAAAGAGAGAGCGACAACCGTTACAGACTTCACCACTTATTTTTTGCTCTAATTTAAGCCTTGGTGAGGGTATTTATAACCCCAAATGGCTTCAAAATGGAGCCAAAAAATTCAAATCACTAAAAATTTTGGGATTTGGATGATCTCGTAGCCACAACTTCTATCACTACAATTTTGAACTTTCGAGCAGTACTACCATCATAAAATTTAAATTCTGGATGGTACTACTGCCGCCTTAGGTGGTACCATTATGAGCTGCATTAAAAGACACAAAACAGTGGCTATCGATTGTATGGGCAGTACCACCGCTTAGGCCTGGTGGTACCACTACCTAGGCCTAGTTTAGGCCACTGATTTGGCCTTCTAATGAGCCCAACTCAATCCTGATTTAAGCCCAATAGGTTTATGGAGAATTTATCATTGTTTTGGCCGAATATTGACAAAATTTGACCCCAAAAGACTTCGATCAAGACAAAAATAATCCAACCACGTTTTTAGCACCATCATGAAGCTTTCAGCATATTGTCCAACATTCTGTCATGTCATCCGATCATCCGACACTTCGTCCAAACCTCCGGTGCATCGTTCTTTCCTTCGGTATATTGTACGATCTATCAGCTTGTTAACATTCCCAGAACATCCGATCTTTTGGTGTAATACCCGATCATTCTAGCACGATGCCCGATCTCATGGCACAAAGTCCAATATTCGACACATCGACCAATCTTCTGGCTCGATGTCCAATTTTTGATATGACACTTATCCGGCCCAACGTCTCATTCTCCTACTTCAACAATTTGTCCTTTGATGGTTTGAGTCTGTGATCAAAGTTTTTCCTATGTCACTTATCTTAAGAACTTATTAGTTCATAAATATATCAATTGCATTCATCATCTAAATTCGGGATTCAATAATCTTCCTCTTTTTGATGATGATAATTTATGATGAAGCTTTAACTAGGCTTCTCCTGTCTCTATGCTATTTTGAAATATAATAAACTCAAATTCAAAAAATAATAACTTCTCAGTGCTAATCTTTAAATTCACGTTGAAACAATTTAATTATAAATCTTAGTGACTTTTAATAGTTATTATTGCAAAAATCATATGCATAATTTCAATTAGAATATCGAAATAATCATTGCACATATCATATGCATAGTTAAAATATCAAAATAAATATACATAATTTTAATTAAATTCTCATAAATTATCATCATCTTAAGTTAAAATGAACATCGTTATCATAAGTTAAAACATCATCATAATACTTTTGCATCATCAAAGAGTACAGTCTACTTCTCCTTGTTTAACATATATATAGTTACTATGTCATCAAGAAGTTATCATTATTTCTCCCCCTTTGTCATTAACAAAAAGAAAAAATATGCAAGCTACTATTTTTTTCTCCCCTTTTGTCATCATAAAAAAAAAAGAGAAGAATATCATGGTATCATGGTGCTACTTCTCTTTGTTTACATCCATGTGTCATTTGTACAACTACTTTGATATCACATGAAGGATATGAATATCGAAGATAAGTTCAAACCATGAGAGGTTAATTTATGATGAGGTATATAAGTTATGAATACAAATGAGTCAATAAATAAATCTCACATCAAAATATCAAGATAATGAATGATCCATGGGAATGAATCTCCTCTTTAGTAAAAAGAAATAATTATAGGAGAACAAATATTAAAAGTTTTTTATTCATATAAAATAAATCTTAAGTTATAAATATCTACAAGTCAAGTGAAAGATCAGGATTCATTTAGAT
This sequence comes from Ensete ventricosum, assembly GCA_029747655.1. NCBI lineage: Eukaryota > Viridiplantae > Streptophyta > Magnoliopsida > Zingiberales > Musaceae > Ensete > Ensete ventricosum. The sequence continues at coordinate 25,002,546 of JAQQAF010000009.1, forward strand.
AAATCACCTTCTTAGTCACCGGTGAAAACAAAGAATCATAGGAGAATGAATAGTAAAAGTTTTTGATTCATACAAGATATATCTCAAGTTGTAAAAATCGAAAAGTTAAATGAAAGATCATGATTTATTTGTAAAATCTCTTTTTTAGTAAAAGGAAGAATCATATGAAAAGAATTAATAAGATATCATATATTTGAAAGATTCAACATGTCTAATTCTCTTATAATAAAATCAAATTATTCTCACTCAATGGTTTAGTAAAGATATTTGCTAACTGATGTTTTGTATCAAAGAATTTTAAGAATATATCATAATTATTTATATTATCTCTAATAAAATGATGTCTAATGTCAATATGCTTTGTTTGTGAATATTGAATATAATTCTTTGACAAACATATTGCACTAGTATTGTCACACTTTATAGAGATGTTTTTCAAGCAAAGTCTATAATCTTCTAAAGTATTTTACATCCATATTATTTGTGCATAACATGCACCTAATGCAAGATATTCAACTTCAGTTATAGATAAAGCAATAGAGTTTTGCTTCTTGGAAACCCAAGAAACAAGTACATGACCTAGGAACTAACAAGTTCCTGAGATTCTTTTTCCATCTATTCTACATCATACAAAGTCGAGATTAGCATAAGTAGTTAAATCAAAATTTTCAGACTTTGGATACCATAATCCTAGATTGAGAGTTCCTTTTAAGTATCTAGAACTTCTTTTAATTTTTTTATAATAAAATTATTTAGGAATGAATTGAAACCTTGCACAAAGCCCAACACTAAATATTATATTAGGTCTAGTTATAGTAAGATATAATAAATTGATTATCATACCTCTATAAGTTTTAAGATCAAAGTATTCTCCTTCATTGTCCATATCTATTTTTGTAGAGATGCTCATTGGTGTGTTAATAACCTTAGCACTATCCATGTGAAACCAACTTAATAGATCCAAAGTATACTTAGTTTAACTAATAAAAATTACATCAAGTAGTTACTCGATTTGTAATTCTAAGAAAAATATCAATTCACCCCCTAAACTCATTTCAAATTCTTAGCTCATACTCTTGATAAATAATTCACATAAAGATTTATTTGTAAAATCAAAAATAATATCATCAACATAAATTTGAATAATAAGAAAATTATTTTTTAAATATTTAATAAATAGTGTAGTGTCGACCTACCTTTTGAAAAAATATTCTAAAGAAGAAAGAAACTGTCTCTCATACGAAGCCCTAGAAGCTTGCTTAACAAAAATATTATTTTTAAATCCGGGTGGTTGCTAAACAAAAACTTCTTTGAAAATAAAATCATTAAGAAAAGCACATTTAACATCTATTTGAAATAAATTTAAATTTTTTAAAATATATATAGGCAAGAAGTATCCTTATGGTTTCAAGTCTTGTCACAAGAGCAAAGGTTTCTTCATAATCTATACCTTCTTCTTAGTTAAAATCTTTCACCACTAATCTATCCTTATTTTGAACCATAACACTTTGTTCATCTTGCTTATTCCTAAAGACCCATTTAGTGCCAATAATATGATGATCATTAGGTCTATGAACAAGCATCTAAACTTTATTTCTTTTAAATTGATTTAATTCTTCATATATTATTGAGACCGATGAGTCATCTTTGAGAGCTTCATCAATGTATTTAGGTCCAATGTGGGATAAAAAGGCAGCATTTGTACAATATTTTTTCACGAAGAATGAGTTTGAATACCTTTTGATGTATCTCCGTTAATTAGCTCATAAGAATGCGAATCTAGATACTTTCATTCCTTCTGTACGGTTTCTTTGGCATTAAATGTATCCAAGTTGCTTTGGAGAGGAGAATTTTTATTTAAATTTAATTTATCAAATTCAAAATTATTATTAAAATCATTTTTCTTAACTTTGGGAGATTCATTAAAAACAACGTAGATAGATTCCTCAATAACCAAAATTCTTTTATTGAAAACTCAATAAGCTTTAGAAACAGAGAAATTGTTAGGATCAAGTTGGCACTAAGGGGGGGGGTTTGGGGGTGTGAATTAGTGCAAGTGTTGAAAACTTGGTTTAAAAAAAACTTTCACTCAAAGTAAAATTGAGAAATCAGAAGCGCTTTGTTCAAGTTGAGTAAGTGAACAATTAAACGATTGAACGATGCTAAGTAATAATTTTGCTTAAATAAAGCTTGAGCAAGAACATATAAATTCAAAGAGGAAAGTATGCTCAAAGTTTATATTGGTTTGGCCACAACTCAACCTACATCCACTTTCGAGTGAAGACTAAACCCTCACACTTCTCACTCTCTCCTTTTCACATGTTCAGGAGAGGAACCTTTATATGTTTTTCTCACTTTCCTTAGACTTGATTTATAATTTGAAGCACTCAAGTGAAGCTCTCAAATTTTACAACTCTTTAATATAATTTTATCCCACTTTTTCATTCACCACCTTTGCTTCTTTAGGCAAGAAACTTGGGGTATTTATAGACCCCAATTGTCTTCAAAAATGGAGCTAAAAATTTAAACATTTTCGTAATTTCTATGTACGGGCGGTACAATCATCGCCCATCCGCAACACTACCATCGGGAATCCCACAAAAGCTACTTTTCTCATACTTTTGCATACCTGACTCGTACCTCCTATTGACCCCTTTCCAGGTCAACGAAATGAGCTCAACCTGAGCTCAAATCTAACCCAAAGTGGACCCGGTTGCCTCATATTGAGTTAATTTGAATTATTTCTAAATCTAACTCAGTTTGGACTTTACACCAAACCAATGCTAACTACGACATACTAAGGCATACAAAAGGGGAGACAATAAAAAATATTTATTCTTTAATTGCTAAAGGACATGATTTAATCGAATAACTCTCCTAACAAGAAATCTTATGAGATCTAATAATCATGACTAAAAAATCTTAATTATAATTATAAAATTATAAATCTTATTTTTACCAAAATAAGAAATCATAGAGGTTAAAAATTTGGTTTCCATTAAGGATATGACAAGTCTACAAGTCAAGGGAATGTTCACGACAATGAAAATCTCATTTAATTTTCAACATATCACAATTTTGAGAGATATTAATTTGGTGTTAAGTTATACTAAGAAGAAAGTAAAAAATAATCATGTCATGAAGGATATTATTGCAAATCATGAATGTCAAAGGACATAATTTATTTTGACAAATCTCTTCTTAGATAAGATTCAAAGTTTTAGAAATCTTAAGAGATCAAATAAGAAGAGTATTCATTCATAAAAATATCAAGATCATGAATAAATTGCAAAGAAGAAAAGATAAAAGATCTTGATTTGTATATAGAAAACTTCAAGTTGTCAAGAATATGGTTCATAATAAGATTTTCAAGTTATTGTTCCAAAGAGACAAATTATGATTTATATAATTCTCTTTGATCGAACTTAATTTATATAACGATTTCAAGTTTCAATTTCTTAAGATGTCAAGATCATAATTGAAGTTATCAAATCATCAAAAATGAGAAATATTAATATAGTTGAATAGATTTATCAATCTCTTTCATAAAAAGATAATTTGAAAACATATCCAAATTCATCATCAAAATCGCTTTTTGGGAAATTTCAATAAAGGCAACGTAGATTGTTTTTCAAAAAAAAAAAGCTAAAGTTCTCTAATTCGTTTTGTACTAACATACTCTACTTATGTATCATCAAGATTAGTTGTATATCCATGAACCACTTTTAATAAAAAAATTGTTTTACTCGAAACACAGATTATTAAGTTTCAATCATCTTGATTCAAATAATTTTTCTTATTTTTGTCATTTTGGCTCGAGAGCTTGATAAGTGAGTTAGATCTCAAGTCATATGGTTTGACCATCCAATATCAAGATATCATTCCTTTTTCTTCCTCGCCTTATTAGAAGACAACTCTACAAGATTGTTTAGGTACCCATTTGAGTCCCTCATGAAAGGTTCTTTCCATTTTCTCTAAAGGCTTGAGATTGTTTATGGTTCCTTTAGGAACCCAAATTAATTTATGTGGACTATATTTTCTAATTAAATACTTCTAAGCTATATGTCCTAATCTACTACAAAGTTGTCTAATTTTAGATGAAGAGTTTAAAGTGGGCCCTTTAATGAAGATAGTTGGCTTTTGTTGATGATTGCCCGCAAAGCCTATACCTTCTTTCTTATGATCATGACCCTTATTTGCAAGGATCATGTTTAAGGATTTATTATCTATTTTAAATTTTTCTAAAGTTTATTTTAACATGATATTTTCCTTTTTAACTACCTCTAATGACTCATATTTAGAGAAAGAAATATAAGATGTTGATGCTCCATGCATGTTTTCAAATTTACAAACTAGTGATGCATGCTCTTCCTTATGTAATTTATGAGATTTACTAATATTTCTAAATTTATCATAAAGCTAATGAAATATATTTAATAATTTATCAAAAGTAAATGAAACATTAGGTGAGTTAATTACCTCATTGTGGTTAGCTACGAGTGTGAAATTTCTAATTCTCGGTTGTGCTCTTCATCTTCGAAGTATATTTATTGGCTTCTTGTATTCAGAGCAAGATGTTTTGTCCATTTTAAGATTATTTTTATAATTTTTATTTATTATTTTTTTGATTCATTTATTATAAGTTCAAAGTTCTCATCACTCGAGGTTTTACTCAAGGAGTCACCTCTTGTCCTCAATTATATTTCCTTCCTAGTTCTTTTGAAGGTATGGTTCTTATGTTCTCAGTTCACAATCCTTCTTATTCTTTGGAAGGTTTTGTTCTTGTGTTCTTAAAGTACTTTCCTTCCTATTCTCCAGAAGATGTTCTTCAAGTTTATTTTTACAGATCATTTCATTTAATGATTCATTTGATTTAGTTGTGCTTTCATATGTGATTTTTAATGTATGCCATATATCAAAAGTCGAATCACAAGAAGAAACTCGATCAAACTCATTTTTGTTTAAAGTACAAAACAGAGCATTCATAGCTTTTACATTTAAAGAAAATATCTTCTTTTCCAAATCATTCCATTCGTTCATTGATTTGGAAGACTTTTCAAAACCATTCTCAACAATGTGACATAAATCAAAATCCATAAAAATTAGAAAAATACATATTCTAATTTTTTAATAAATGTAATCCATCCCATTGAACATAAGAGAACTTGTGATGCATTGACCATCATTAATGTCATAATAAGTCATTTACTCACTTGGGTGTTAATCCAATAAGTACAACGTGGCTCTGATACCAACTGTTAGGATCAAGTTCGCACTAAGAGCGATGTGAGGGGGGGGGGTGAATTAGTGCAAGTGTTCAAAACTCAATTTTAAGAAAACTTTCGCTCAAAGTAAAACGGAGAAATAAGAAGTGTTTTGTTCAAGTTAAGTAAGCAATTAAACTATTAAATGATGCTAAGTTATGATCTTGTTTCAAGAAAGCTCAAGTAAGAACATGTAAATTCAAAAAGAAAAGTTAAGAGATGCTCACAGTTTATAGTGGTTCGACCACAACTTGGCCTACGTCCATGATAAGACTCTAGCAGGGTTGAGTCCTAATCTCCCTAGAAGTAGTCAATAAAACTCTGCTAGATTGTAATAAAGCCACTCCTATCTTATAAAGAAATATGGCTTGGGTTTAGATTAGCCCTTAGGGCTTAGTGGCCGTCGCCCCCTTACTGGGTTAGTTGGCTAGAGTTTCCCCCTGCTTAGGTCGGCTATAGGGCTAACCTAGTCGTCCCCTGTTCCTATTAAGGCAAATTGGTTATAGGAGGGCCAAAGGGATAATTTTACTTAGGCAAGCACCCCCTTAGGCTACGATTTTAATCCCTATATAATGATGTAGCTGCACCCTCTCTTCAATAAATTAATTATCAATTTTATTTCAGCCTTGTGCCGAATCTAGGAGGGACGAACCCCTACAGCGTTCCAAGGTTTGATCCCCCTCAAGGATCAATATCTATATGGCTCCTTTTGGGGTCTTATCATCTGGTATCAGAGCAGCGATCTTGCTACCCCTGTAGCCATCTCAGCCGCCTTCACCTTCCCAAGCAATTCCCACAATTGCTATGACACACGGCTCCACCTTCCACCCCAGCAGCATATCAAATCAGTCTGCCGCTGCCCCCTGCATTTGATCTAGAATTCTGGTATATTTTTATCATCCATGCCTCTTTAATACTGCAAGATTCCTTACTTTACATGTGAAAGATTTTTCCCAAATTTTATCCGCTTCAAATTTTGTTCGTCGCAAACGTTATCATCGTTGCAAAGGCGAAACTCTGCAGAAATTTTCAGCCGATTATTGCTTCTTGAAACTAAACTTTTAATCATCATTTTTGGCTAAAACTTTTATACAATTTCATATATCATCTTAGCTTTCATCTAAGACTGATATCATGAAAAAAACTCCTTCTGGATCTTTACTTATAGCATTGTGATTCTTCATTGCATAGTATTAAAATTTTACAATGCAGAATCTGCCTTCCGTCTATTGGCCTCTTGAATTTTTTACACAATTCTCAAGATCAACTTGGCTTTCATCTAGATTTGATTTCATGAAAAAACTCCTTCTGGAACTGGTTTTTTGTGCAATCTTTGACCATCACGCAGTTCTAGAATTTTACGACGATGGAATCTGCCTTTCATCTTTTGCCCTATTTCCCTACTGTTATGCTGCCAAAATTTCATCAAACTTTTTACTGGTATTAACAACATCTGAACCAAGGGTTTCTACATAATTTCCTTAAACTTTCCTCTGGAATTTACGTCGAGAAGTCATTGTTTCTCCAATGTAAAACCGGTTCAGCAAGACAGCACATCGCAACACTTCTTTTCACCGAATTCTATCATATTTGAGTGCTATTTTTTGTGGGATTTTGGACTCACTTTTCCTCATCTCCAAACCCTACCATCCTCACCAAAAACTCTTCCAAATATTACCCTAAACCGAATCCAAACAGCCCCCAAATCAGCCACCCAAATCAGCCTACTTCCTTATCGATCCACTTACCTTTTTAGCCAACTTTCCTTACCGAGACACCTACCTTTGCTGCCATCTATCCCAGATCTAAAATCTATTTTCCTAACCTTCATATACTACTATCACAGCCCTAAAACCACACCAATTCGTAGCCTAAACTCCACAAAACAGCAGCCCCAAATCTGCCCTAAACCGTAGCCTACTTCCATCCAAACCGATTCACCTTTCAACCGGCCACCCCCTTCTCCAAAATTCCCATGCCACTAACCTGATAACAGAAAAAAAATCTCGATATTATAGATCTAGAGGCATATACTATGGCATCAGAGGAGGCTATCGATGCAAAGCTTGAAGCCTTTGGAAACCGCATGGAAGAGAAGATGCGATCCCTTTTCGCCGAATTCAGCATTGGCCGACTGTCGAACCCAAGGAAATCACAATACGGAGAAACTTCAGATCGGAGAGATTATCCTCAAGAACATGGTCACATCACCTCTGATCTCAATAATCCATGCATGAAGGTTGACTTCCCTAGATGGGAAGAAGGAGACCCGATCGGGTGGACCTCACGCGCGGAGCGCTATTTTCGGTTCTACCGAACCGCCGACGCCACACGAGTGGAGATTGCTGCCATCCACCTCGAGGGAGATGCTATTTAGTGGTTTAATTGGTTTAAGTACACCCATGGAGGATTCTCTTGGCAGCGATTCAAGGAAGGACTACTAGACCACTTTGGACCAATCGATTTCAACAACATCGATGGACAATTGGCAAAGATTCGTCAAACCTCTACAATATAAGAATACCAAATAAGGTTTGAGTGTTTATCTAACCAAACTGAGAATTGGTCTGAGAATCAACTTTTAGGTACTTTTATCGAGGGCCTAAAGCTGGAGATCCGAGGAGAAGTAAAGGCGCGGCAACTGTACACTCTTATAGCGGTGATTTCCTTCGCGCGTATCCAGGAAGAACAATTGAACCACGAGGTACGAAGGACAAGGGTCACTCTCCGACCAGCCATGTCGAGGCCTACTGCCCCCTCTACTACCATCCAAGCCCCTGCACCAAAAAAGTTGACAAGAGACGAGCTTCGTGAATGATTGGCCAAGGAGTTGTGTTGGCATTGTGATGAACCGTGGAGCCACGAACATCGCTGCAAAAAGGGTTGGCTCCTCATGATTGAACCAGTGGAGAATGAGGATAATGAAACATTTGAAGAAGCCCTTGAACCCAAAAAGAAGCCATGGAGGAAGAGTCCCAACCGGCCAACTATGCAGTGCACGCATTGGCCGGCTATTCCAACCCGCAGATGATGAAAGTTGGAGGACTTCTAAAACAGCAACTCATCACCATTCTCATCGACACGGGCAGCACCAATAACTTCCTCAACAGTAAGGTTGCTACATGTTTGGTGCTTCAAATCGAAGGTTGCAACAAGTTTGACGTAAAGGTCACCGACGGTCGAATCTTTAATTGCGACCAACGGTGCCCGCGGGTGAAACTACTCCTCCAAGACCAAGAAGTGCTAGCTGATTTCTTCCTCCTACCCATCGATGATTATGAAGCCGTACTCAGGATCGAATGGCTCACAACACTAGGTGATATCTCCTGGAATTTTTCTAAATTAATCATGAAATTTTATTGCAAAGGGAGACAGGCCACGTTACGAGGCAAGCGTGGGAGCAAAATTTCCACCGTTTCGTCGCAACAAATGGAGAAAGTTTTGCACAAAGCACATGGTAGATTCTTGATGCATATTCAGCAGCCATCTATGGGGGAGAATGTACAAAACTCAGATCGTAAGCTTGCCCTTTGCCTGAACGAATTCGTGGATATTTTCTTGGAGCCGCGCGGGCTACCCCTTAAATTTGTGACCGTACCACTATCTTCACTTGCAGAAAGATGAGATCGAGAACATTGTTAAAGATATGCTTGACACCAGGATGATTCGACCGAGCTGTAGCCCTTACTCCTCACCGGTGTTGTTAGTGCGCAAGAAAGATGGTACGTGACGGATGTGCATTGACTACCGGGCTCTAAACGCCATCACCGTCAAGGATAAACATCCTATCCCATTCGTAGATGAACTCTTGGACAAATTAAAAGGAGCCCGAGTCCTCACTAAATTGGATCTCTGATCCGGATACCATCAGATTCGGGTATGCACAGAAGATATTCTGAAAACTGCATTCCGCACGCATAATGGCCACTACGAGTTTCTAGTAATGCCTTTCGAACTTACGAATGCTCCTTCTAATTTCCAAAGCCTGATGAATGACATCTTCCGGAGTTTTCTACGCAAGTTCAAATTGGTATTCTTTGATGATATTCTCATTTATAGCTCTACGCTTGATATACATTTTCAGCACTTACGAACTGTTCTAACGATTCTTTGGGAGAATACTCCTTATGTTAAATAGTCAAAGTACAACTTCTTACAGCATAAATTAGAGTTTCTTGGGCACATTATATTAGAGGATGGAGTGGCGGTGGACCCAACAAAGATCGAGGTAATGCAAAGATGGCCGAGACCTACAAACGTACAATCATTACGCGGTTTCCTTGGACTCACAGGCTACTACTAAAATTTTGTGAAAGATTATGGAAAGATCAGTGCCACGCTCATGTCCTTACTGAAGAAAGACTCCTTCTTGTGGTCGAATAAAGCCTTCGCAGCCTTTGAACGACTCAAGACAGCCATGATGATGACGTTGGTCTTAGCGCTGCCCGATTTCGGTCGCACTTTGGTTATTGAGGCCGATGCGTCAGGAGTTGGAATTTGGGCTATTCTTATGCAAGATGGTCGACTCCTAATTTACACCGAGGCTTCCCCCACACTTCATACGAGGTTTTTACAGGAGATACTAATTACTACCAAATTTAAAATATGGTTGGATACAAGTCCATGGCACGAAAGAGGAGTTAAACTAGAAGAATTACAATCCATGCTCACACCAGATTGGGCTCTCATCATCCTGAACCATACCAGAGGGCAGTCACCATTCCAGAAGAAAGATTGGCTATCACTAAAGACTAACCATGTGGCAGCCCATGCAAGGAAGAAACTTCCCCCTGACAAATGCCGGAGCAGAAGAAAGGTTCCTTAGAAAGATCAAGTCCCCCTTCATCTCCAGTTCTACCAGCATGAAATTCAAGCCTCAAGAAAGTGGTCTCCCTATTTTTTTGGGCCTTGCAAAATTGGGGATCATATTGAGGCCCCAACCTGGAGATCAGATCCGTACACCAGATCAAAATTACAGTTGATCGTCTAAGTATCCCACCTCAAATGGAAATTTAAAGATGATGACTCAGCTCAAGTTCTTCCAACTGACACCCAAGCTGATGAGGAGCTGAAGACCCGGTTCCCTGAGTTCATGGAACTTCAGTCTTGAGAATAAGGCTGATTTTAAGAGGACGGGTTTGATAGGACTCTAGTAGGGTTGAGTCCTAATCTCCCTAGAAGTAGTCAATAAAACCCTGCTAGATTGTAATAAAGCCACTCCTATCTTATAAAGGAGTATGACTTAGGTTTAGATTAGCCCTTAGGGCTTAGTGGCTGTCGCCCCCTTATTGGTTGGTTGGCCAGAGTTTCCCTCTGCTTAGGTCGGCTATAGAGCCAACCTAGTCGCCCCCTATTCCTATGAAGGCAGGTTGGCTATAGGAGGGGCAAAGGGGTAAGTTTACTTAGGCAAGCACCCCCTTAGGCTAGGGCTTTGATCACTATATAATGATGTAGCCGTCCCCTCTCTTGAATAAAGCAATTATCAATTTTATTTCAGCCTTGTGCCGAATCTAGGAGGGAGGAACCCCTACAGCGTTCCAACGGTTGATCCCCCTCAAGGATCAAAATCTATATGGCTCCTTTTGGGGTCTTATTAGTCCACTTCCCGAATCTAGGAGGGTTCCTCCCTCCTAGGGTCGGTCACAAGGCTGAAAAAAGATGATCTTGCTTGATGAAAAGAGGTGGAGGCTACAAGCTTATATATGGCTCAAAACCTTAGCCCTAGGAGGGTGCTTCCTAAGTGAATTCTCCCTTTTGCCCCTCCTATACCGCCCTACCTAAATAAAGGGGGCGACAGCCTAAGTGGCTGCACAAGCCATTCCCCTCTACTAGAAACCCTAGCCGACCAGACCAATAAAGGGGGAGACGGCTAGGAAGCCCTAAGGTCCCAAAATAAACCCTAGCCATACTTTTTTATAGGATAATAGTGACTAGGTGGGGTTTTATTATAATCTCATAGGGTTCTTATTGATTACTTATGGAGTAATTAGGACTCAACTTTGCTGGAGTCCTATCAAGCCCGCCCTCTATGAATCAGTCTTATCCTCAAGGTTGTTGATTCATAAACTTTGGGAATTGGGTTTTTAGTTTCTCATAAGACTCCCATGTGGCATATGTAGTAGGCGTTTCCTGCTCCTGCGATCCAGTCTCAATAGTACTAGCAGGACTGTGGTGTGTCATGATCCTGTGATCCCATGTGATCATCAACTGAACTTTAGCCTCTTCATCAGCTTGGGTGTCAGTCGAAAGGATTTGGGCTGAGTTGTCTTCTTTAAATTTCCATTTAAGCTAGGATACTTAGAGGATCAACTGTAATCTTGATCTAACGCACGGATTTGATCTCAAGGTTAGGGCCCCAATGTGATCCCCAATTTTACAATGCCCAAAGAAATAGGGAGACAACTTCCTTAAGGCTCGATTTTTTTACTGATTAGGCTGGAGGTGTAGGAAAACTTGATCTTCATTCTGAAGTTTATTGGGATGTCATTTCTTCTTTGCATATGCTGTCATATGGTTAGTCTTTAGTAATAGCCAATCTTTCTTCAAGAGACTGCCCTCTGGTATGGTTCAGGATGATGAGAGTCTAATCTAGTGTGAGCATGGAATGCAATTCTTCTAGGCTTACTCCTCTTTCGTGCAAATGGACCATCTTGCATATGGGTGATGTCGATCCAAACTCTAGATGTGTCTGCTCCAATAAGAAATATTTCACCACGATTTGGTGTAGACGATATCATGGTCATGAGGGGCTATAGTTCCACTCGACCAAGGTGGTGCATCTTTCTTAACAGTAAGAGGGATGATGTTTTGTTGAGACCTGCAAATAATCATTCTCTTACGCTGATTTCGCCAATGGAGGGGCTCAATTTTCTCATGGTCTTGGGCCATAGATCAGAGGTCATTATCAAGAAAGTCTTTGAGCATCATGGTTTAATCCTGGGGAAAGTCGTGGAAGTCACCTGAGATCTGGAAGTGTTGCAACGTCAACCATGGTGAGTTCAACGGGATGTAATACTTCAGAAGTAACTTATCCTTGGGGAAAAGGATGTAGGGATGTGTCATAGCAGGAAATAAGCACGGCTGAATAATCCATGTCTTTGTTATCTCTTGGGCAACCCTCTTAGCTTCGATCTTCTGTGGGCAGCATTCTGGTTGAGCATCAGCTGGTGGTAATTTCAGCCAGTTTAGCATAGGGGAGTCGGGTATCTTGATAAGAGATAGTAGGCTCGGTTTGTTGGAGACTCCCAAAATTTAAGCAAGTTGTGGGAGAGGATTCTTGTTTTAAATATCCTTTTGCTTCATCTTTTGAAACTCTTGGATTTGAATTGAGAAAACCGTTAGATTTTTCTTCAGGTACCATACCCAAGTGTTGTGTTGTGGTCGTAGTCGCTTGGCTCCCTTGTAGAACTTTCCTTTGCCAAAAAAAATCATGGTTAGCTTCAAAAAATTTTAAAAAATATCTCCAATGGTAGACAACCAATAAATGCTGAGCACTATATCAAAACCATCGAGAGGGAGGAGGAAAAAAATCAGCAACTACATCTTGCTCCTTTAGGATTTGTTTTACTCGCGGGTACTTCTGGTTGCACTTCAAAATTTGGCCATTAACTACCTTGACTTTGAACCTATTGTAATCTTCTTTTTGGAGTATCAAATGGGCATCAACCTTGTTGCTTATGAAGTTGTGTGCTCCCAGCATCAATGAGAATGATGACAGACTACTGCTCAAGAAACCCTTCGATCTTCAATTTTTGCAGGTTTGTGTAGTCGATTAAGGTAGGGACCATGCGAGTGGCCGGTTGTGGTGTATCATTCTCCTTAGGCTCGAGAACCATATCTTCAAGTTCGGGTTCTTCAGTGGCCACAATCATCAAAGGTCTCTCTATTTTACAATCTTGTTCGAGGCTCCACAGTTTATCACAACACCCACAAAGGCCCTTTGTTGATCCGTCATGAGGGTCTTCTCTTGTTAATTTCTTCGGCTAAGGGGGTCAACTAATAGTAAAAGGTGGTGAAAGCTTTGGTGCCACTGGTCGGGGAGCGACCATAGTCCTCTAGGCTAGTTGCAATTACGGGTTGGATGTCTAATTGTCCAGGTAGTAATGATAGTCAGTAGTTCCTCATAGAAAATTATTGACTCTAGAGATATGGTAATATGGAGAAGATAAAATTGTTTGAAGCATGCACAGAACCGGAAGCGGCCCTTGTTTCAAAGAGAGGAGGATGGGTTATTCACATTTCATTTGATGGTCAGAGGCGAATTGAAAGCTAAGCAGTGGTAATTAAGATCCCCCCGGGGAAAAAGAGAGATGTCTCCTACGTTACCCGTAATATGTGGAAGTATCGACGTAATTTCATAGAGTTATTCAGTCTGAATGCTACATGAAGAACATAAGCCAGATGACGGAACGGTGAGACCTATACGATATACTTATTTATGATATACTTATACTTATTTATATGATATACTTATTTATGTTTACGATATACTTATTTATACAATATACTTATTTATATATACGATTGTGAAATCTATAATAAACCTATTTTGGTTAAAAGTTTTTTATTTATGGTAAAGAACAAAGTGAGATTATGCTCCCGTCTCTTTTTTTCTTTCTTGTTTCTTCATACTGTGCTTTCTCTCATTCAAAAAGAATATTAAGTCTTCATCTATATTCATGGTGTTGTATTAATGGGTGATGGTTTGATGATACAAGAGGGAAATTCTATAAAAGCAACAGGATGAATTCTCCTGACGTATACGAAGGAGTGCGATTCGTTTGACAAATTCCTACCATGAAATTTTACTAAATTTAAAAGAAATTGTTTTCTTCATTTTCTTCTTGTGGAAGAAGCGAAATTAATGAATTTTGTTCAATCGCTCATCTTGATGTTGTGCGAAGGAGATGGCTGCCTTAAGTGTTTACGGGCTGAATCTCTAGATTCAAGCCATCAATAAAAGTCCTCAATATCTATTTTTCAAACCAATCGTAAGTTTATAACCTTTCAAACTTGGTTTGGTACTCTTGGATAGTGGAGGTTTGATGGATCATCGCTAGTTCTTCGTCAAGGTTCTTGTAATCGATTGGTACTGAAGGTTTATATGCTGTTGGTTGTGATATGGCTCTCATACTTTGAGCATCTTAATTGAGGTGCCCTTCTTGAAGTTATGTAAAGGAGATAAATGTCGTCGAGGTGTAGGGTTGTCGTGTCTTAACTTCACTTCTTATCTCTAGTGGGTTCATTTTGCAATATGAATTTGCTCCATGTTGTGATCTTCTTGGGCTTGACAATTGGCCCAATCTAAACTCCTCGAATAGAGCGTGTAGTCTAGCATCCATACGCATCTTGAAATCCTCCAATTTGGCTTCGATGAGGCCCATCGGTGACATGACGTAGGGATCTCCAACCTGTCAAATAACTGATTGAAGAGTGTAGTTATAATCTTTAGGTTGAAGGTAGTAGTGGTAGCAAAAGGATGAGAAAGTGATGCTGAAAAAATGTTGGGGCTGCGGTGGTGAAGTCTCCAAGTGGCTGCTACGTTGATAGAGGACAGCCAAGGGTAGCAACAACAGTGGAGAAAGAAGACAGCAATAGCAACATTGGTTGTGGGTCTGCGGTGATGCTACAAGGTCATCGAGGTTGTGATTTTCAGGTGGCTAATATTTGTTGGAAGATGGCAGCCGAGGGATCTGAATCAGGAGGCAGCAGTGATGGTGGAGGAAGAAGCGGGCAATAGTGACGTCGGCTATGGTTGCAGTGCAACTTCGTGGCTACAAGTGGAGTTGGTTGCAGTAAGGGTGCGGCTACAATAGGAGGAAGACGGGGCAGCAGATTGCACGACTATTACAGAAGAGGACAGTAGCGTTAAGGAGCGAGAGACTGTTACTGGTCGTGTTCACTTCGATGCTAGCTGCGATCAAGACAGTTGGCAGCAAAAAACTACTGCGATTGTGACAGCTCCTAATTTGCTTCAGACCGTTGGAGTATGAGAATGTTAATAGATAGATCGCCAAAATTCACTAGACTTCCACAGTATAGGAGTACTAGAGCAGATTTGAGTGCATATCGAACCAAACCCGAGATTGGTCCAAGAAATAATTAATGAGAAAATTTATCGAGGGACATAATCCCAAGATTCGGTATGAAGTTATAGCTTGCCACCCCCGTACCATGATGGCTGTCATATCATTCGCTAGCATTCATAAAGAAAGAATCATGGACACTCGCCGAAATAGAAGCTTTAATAGATAGGTAATCAGCAAGCTGCCCAGCCCATCTATTCCCAACCAAAACCCAGACATCCGAAAGCTGATCCGAGAAAAACCCAAGGAAAAATCAACAAAGGATTTGTGCTCACATTGTGATGAAAATCGATGCAAATAAGACTTGCTTCTAACGATTGGGTCAATTCAAGGAAGAATAAAAAACTGATAATGTTGAGTTTGATCATGAAGGCTATGACAAGCTTCTAACGATTAAGCCAATTAAGGAGGAATCAGAAACTGACATACAATGCATGCATTGGTCCACTACTCTAACCCGCAAACCATAAAAATCAAAGGAATTTGGAAACATCAGCTTGCTACTGTTTTAATCGATACTGGTAGCACTAATAATTTTATGGACAGAAAGCTTGCTAATCGATTGGCCTATCACATTGAAGACTGTGAAATATTCGAACTCAAGATTGCTGATGGACGAATCCTAACTTGTGATAAAAGGTGTTCAAAGGTAAAGCTGATTATAGAGGGCAAACAACTACTTGTGGATTTCTTTTTTATGCCCTAGGAAAAGTTCTAAGTGGTGAACCTCAAAGGAAGACGTTGTACTACCACTAGCCATCGGATGAAAATGGTTCTTTAGAGGTCTACAATGACTACTATACCAGAAGATTGACCCATTGCTTGCACCAACTGGAGACACTATTTAATTGATTAAAGAGTTGTGATGCGTGACAAATATCTTGGACTGAAGTACTTCCAAAATTTGATGCTGCTCACCCTTGAGGACAAGGCTGATTTTAAGAGGGCGGGTCTGATAAGACCCTAATAGTGTTAGGTCCACATCTATTGAGTCATGTTGGTTGGTCTAGTTAAGCGAGTAAGGAGTCCAAGCTTAATTAGGAGTTGGATTCTACTATGAGTCTATTTAATTAGGAGTCCAAGTATGAGTCTAATTGAGTAGGAGTCAAAGTAGGAGTCTATTTTAGTAATCTAACTTCAATTAGGAGTTGGATTGGAGTCCCTATAAATAAGGGTGTAACACTTCTATTTTCATCAATCAATGAAGAAAATATATTTTGGCAAATAAGTCAAAACCCTAGGAGGGTCGATCACCTATAGAGATCAAGGAGAGCTGATCCCCTATAGGAGGCTGATCCCCTCGAAGTGATCGTTTATCCCCCCTTTTCCGTCTCTATCCATGATAGAACCCTAGGGGTTCCTATCATCTGGTATCAGAGCAGCGTTTGGTGTCTCACTGTTCATTCACTCCACCATTGCCCCTATAGTGATCATTTATATTGGATGGAAACTTTAGGTTCCTATCAGAGCGACACTGGGACGGATTTCGTATGTGACCGGACAGTATCATACCCAATATACGGTCTCTAAGAGATTAGATGGATAAGAGACTATAAATATATAGTAATTAAGGATAGATAGGTCTAATGGATTAGATCCCTTGTACTATCTAGGGACTATGGTGTAGTGGTCTAGTACGTCAATGATCGATGAGTTGAGTTAATTATTATGGGATAACAATTCATTGAGTCAGAAGGAGTTCTGACGGGTGAAACTCATGGCCAGCTCGGTATTAGGCCTAGAGTGACACACATATTTGATGGATGATTGCAGCGAGTAGATGATTATATATGAATTATCCAATAAGCCATTGTCTCATTGGATGAGACCCAGCATTAATGGACTCCCTAAATGAGGCTCAATTAGAGGCTAATTGAGATTATTGAATAGAGATCCAATAATCCAAGAAGCAGGGATAAGTGGATAGAGATCCAATACCCACTAAGGTAAGATCTAGCCAACAGGGTGATAGGCTATATCTTTGGTTGCCCCGCCCCCTCCTATTCTTGTCCCTCCTATCTCTTTTCAATTGACCACCCTTCTCTCTACTGTGAGAGGAATGCGAAGAAGCTATGAGATCTTCTTGCACATTTGCTACAAGGTAGTGTGCAAAAGCTACAAAATATGTGCGCAAAAATTGAGGGCTTTTCACTGCGATTTAAGGAGCATCGTTGCATCGTCCACCTTGTGGATACCGCTAGAGAGGAGGGTATTTGACCTCTTTCATTCTCTTCTACTTGATCTGAAAGTTTCAGGAATATACGATCTCCCTAGATAACAAATCTCACACGGTTCATAGTTTTTGGTTTTGTCATTTTTTTCGCGCACTAATCGTTACACGACGACGTGATAAACATGGGAAATCTTTTATTTTATTTTTCTGCTATGCATGTGATGCTCTCGAGGTTTACCAACAAGGATGAGACAAATGATCACTAGGTAGGGAGATGCACCAAAGAGGCAACAAGACCGATGAGGATGAGATGGACAATCACAGGGCATAGAGATGTGCCGGGACACACATGCTCTTTTGTGAGTGAACATGTTTTCAAGCTCGGGCCTAATTACACTAGGTTATGGTCCATGATCATCTAGTGTGGATGCTTAGATGTGATATATGTTTATCTCTACACCGAGTAGATGTGTGTGTGTGTGTATATATATATATATATATATATATATATATATATATATATATATATATATATACATGCAATGTAAATATATATTTAATATATGTATGTGGCGCATCATATTTAACCACGAGACCAAATTAAAAACCCCTCTAACAGTAATATTAAGTCGATAAATGTGAGACGATTAGATTGACCCACGTGGCCTTCCATCATTAAAGGCGAAGATCATTTTTCGATGTAGGCCGAGTCCCTCGAGGTTCCCTATAAGGATTTGAGATGTTACCTATGACATAGAGATGTCACCAGTGACCTAAGGATATGGTATGATTAGTTGAGTCTATCAAGAGTATATCATCTGATAGGGATAATTTTGGTGCATACCAGCTCATCCCCTATAAAGACTAACACTTAAGTAGGTCTCTACATCATCATGTCCTAGATAACATTGTAGTGCATACCGAAGTACTCCACACCAATAATTGACAATAATCAACCTATCTTATCAGGATCACAGGCCAGAAGGATTAGGTTGTTAGACTGATCTCATCTCGGACCAGCCAGTAGTTGATGCCCGCAGACCAAGTATGAAAGGAACCCCCAGCTCAAGTTGTAGGGATGGACATTAACTATGCTTATACACTCTCTATTTACAACTTACGCTATTGTATTCTCTCCTCTACTACTTAAGCATTAGAGGGGCCATGTCGGGCAACCCTCGACATCGACCTAGTATGCAGGGTTGCTAATCACCTAAGGACATCCAGAATATCCAGCCTTCGGAGAAGGAATCCTGTAGCTCAAAGGATCCTAGCCCATTAACTCAGTTACCCCGATCGAGATGCCCAGCAAAGGAAAGGCCTCCACTATACCACTACACCACCTCACCCCCGTTGAACCCCTTATGTCAGCCAAGGAGAGGTATTGGGATGGGCCTGTGAACCTCCATTTTTTCTCGTTTATTATTGTGTATGCATGCTTGTAATTATGTTGTAATTACACGAGGAGGCACGATAGGAACGTGGAGGTGCCGACGAGACCCACGAGGTCAAGAAAGATGATCACGATGCATGGAGATATGTAGAGATGCTGGTGGAATCGATGATGATAAGATGAATGATTATAAGTCATGAAGATGCATCGATACTTACATAGATCCTTATGTGTGTGATTGGGTTCATTGGCTCAGGCCTGATCACATTAGATTATGATCCATGATCATCCATGTGATTGCTTATACACCTACTAGATATGTATATATATTTATATGTGATGTAGATATATATTAATTATACATATGTGTGACATATCATATTAGGAGACTGAATCAAAATCCCCTCCTACGTTAATATTAAGTTGGTAAGTGTGATGCAATTAGATTGACCCATATGACCTTTTATCGTTATATGAAAAAAATAGAATCCTGACATAGGTTGAGTAGGTCGAGTCCCAAAGGCTCACCTATCTCGTGATTTGATATCTTGCCTATGACATAGATATGTTATCGATGACCTAAGGACATGGTATGCTTAGTCAAGTTTGTCGAGAGCATATCATCAAATTAGACTCATCTTGTAACAATGGTGATGACTTAATTAAACATCATGGTTGGTAGAGTATCTCGAGTCCATGATGGTTCAAAGGCTAAACAGGACGGGAATTACAAAGAGTTGTGATTGACAAGAGTTGCTTACCTTTTTGGGCTTAGTGTGATTGATCGAGTCCCTTGAGGTTATCTTAAGATGTCGATTGGATCCCGTTCCCCACAAGAAGTGTGTCAGAGACTTTCGTTTTACATGTTAAGGGTGTCGTATGAGTCACCAGAAAAATATTGGAAGTTGTTTAAGATAGAAGTCCATGTCTTAATTATTTACTTTTTTATAAAATCTAATAATATTTATTTATGCTATATCTTTGTTTATTAAAAATATGTCGCTTGCAAACCCCCTACATGACATACTTAATGCCAATCTTCTCATTAGTGCAAACTATACGGATTGGCTTCGTAACTTGAGAATTGTTCTCACGGCAGAGAAAATTATATGTCCTTGACACGATATTGCCAACGCCAAAGTAAGGGGCAAGCAAGGATAAGATCACTTGCTTTGTGAAGTATATAGGCGATTCCACTCTAGCTATGTGCTATATGTTGGCCTCTATGATTCTTGAGCTACAAAGGCAATACGAGAGCATAGATGCAAATTTCATCTTTCATCTTCACTAGCTGTTTGAGAAACAAAGAAGAACTAAGAGATATGAGATATCCAAGAGTTTTTTCCATGCCGGGATGACTGAAGAGAAGTCAATTCTATATATTAGTGAGATAAAAAAGAAAAGAAAAGCTGGGAACTCCTATAGGAAGGGCAAGGGCATGGACAAACATAAAAAGGCAAAGGTTGCCAAGAAGGATCCAGCAAAGGACAAAGGTCAGTTCTTCACTACAGCAAAGACGAGCACTAGAAGAGAACTACTAGGAGTAACTTGTAGAGAAGACAAAATAGAAGCTTGGAGAAACTTCAGGTACATTCATGATCAATCTTTAATTTTTGGATTATTATAATAACACATGAGTATATGATACTGGGAGTGCTTATCATATTTGTAATTCATTGCAGGTTCTGATAAAGCCTAGGAGACTGGCAAGAGGTGAGATAAACCTCAAGATGGGCTATGGAGCAAAAGTTGCTACTGCTAGTTATAGGTGTCGTGCAAGCCAATCACGTAAGTGATGGTATATGTGACACGCTGCATGATCTTTTTACTTATCACTGTTATTGGTATTTTCTCACATTATATTTTTTATTTTGAACATATATATATTGTGATGTCCTTGGATCTATGCAATGGGAATCGAATTGTAATGAGATCACGATAATGAGATTGGTTCACCTATAAACATAAACCCTAAATAATCTCGATCATAGGTTACACCAGAGAGACATTGAGATAATTGGATAGATCAGTGTACTGTATTTCTGCCCATGTGATAGAGGTAATTGGTCTTATAGTCGCTCATGTGAGGACACTAAGGATATAGTATAAGTACTCATTAGAGAATGTGTTTACTGATTGATCCACTTATGTAATGCTTGATGGTTAATGATACCTAGCATCAGACAATAATTCCAAAGTCCCAGTTATATGTCTGATCCTTAGGCTTAAGACACTAAGGATGTCTTATTTGAGTACTCCTTTCTTTGATGTCGAACTTATAGGTTAAGAAATTTCTAGATCTAGTATAACTAGTTATCGAGATTGGTAGCCAACCTTATGAAGGTAATTGAGTGTCAATAGAGGATCATCCACTCTCGATATCAGGAAAGGAATATCCCGTGTGTTCATGCTCGGACGAATCCCTAGCTAGGGTCATTTGGATTGAGAGAGAAGTTCTTCGGAAGAATCCGATTAAAGTGAGACTCTAATAGGCTCCATATGTGGCCTGATAATACTATGCCCAATATATGGTCTCTGGGATATTAGATAGATGAGGGATTATAGATATACGATAATTGAAGACAAACACATCCAATGGATTAGATCCTCTCTACCGTTTGGGGACTATGGTGCATTGGCCTAGTACGTCCATAGTTGATGAGTTGAGTGAATCGTTATGGGAAAATATTTCAAGTCAGAAGGAGTTCTGACAGGTGGAACTTACATCCAGCTCGATTTTGGGCCTAGAGGGTCACACACATATGGTAGATTTTTCAACGAGTAGATGATTGGATATGAGTTGTCCAATTAGGCCCCGTTCTCATTGGATGAGACCAACATTAATTAACTCCTTGCATTAGGCCCAATTAGAGGTCAATTGAGATTATTTTATAGAGATCCAATAATCCAAGAAGTGAGGTTAATTGGATAGAGATCCAATACCCATTAAGGTAGGATCCATTAAGGTTTTGGTAGCTCTCTATAAATAGGAGGTGGGGGCGGCCAACAGGGTGATAGGGTGCATCTGTGGCCACCCCCTCCTATTCTCCTCCCTCCCACCTCTAATCAGTCAACCACCCTCTCCCTACTGTGAGAGGACAGTGAAGAAGATAGATCTTTTTCCACGTTCACTACAAGAAGGTGCGTAAGAGTTGCGAACTTTTGGCTGTGATTTGAGGAGCTTCACTACATCAATCCACCATGTGGATACTGCTAGAGATGAGAACATCTGACCTCCTTCATCCTCTCCTACTGAATCTGGAAGTTTCAGGGATATACGATCTCCCTAGGTAACAAATC
The DNA here is from genome assembly GCA_029747655.1 of Ensete ventricosum. Taxonomy (NCBI): domain Eukaryota; kingdom Viridiplantae; phylum Streptophyta; class Magnoliopsida; order Zingiberales; family Musaceae; genus Ensete; species Ensete ventricosum. Next base: position 25,024,761 of record JAQQAF010000009.1, read on the forward strand.
TCACATGATTCACAGTTTTCAGTTTGTGATTTTTTTTCGCACACGAATCGTTGCATGACTACATGATAAACATGGGAAACCTTTTGTTTTATTTTTCCATTGTACATGTGATGCTCTCGAGGTTTCGCAGTAGTGGTATCCGAGCTAGGTTGCTCATGCAATGATTGACTTTTAAACTACGAGTGATGATATTGAATCGCATAGAATTCTTCTATGCGTTCTTACTATGCCCAAAGATTCTTGCGAAGAGGCATTGTGCATGCTTGGCCATTAAGGCAGCCCACGAGCAAACTACCTACGGGAAGGGGCAGCCACTTGTCGGTAGGCCGCCTACAAGGATAACCACTTGCGGCCAGGCCCCATGGAGGGCGGCTACCTACAGCCAAGGCCCATGCACAATGGTCGCCCTCGACTAGGCCCCCAACAGGGGTAGCCGCCCTTGACAGGCTACCTACAAGGATGGCCAACTGATGTATGATTCATCCTTTTATCCAAATTTTGAAAATACCCTTAACAATCTAGAAGTTCCTGGTATGTCCCAAATTTAAAAAAATATAGTTAATTTAAAAGTTTAATTAACTAATATTATTTATCAAGTATTTTGCCATTACGATGTGTGTACATGTGATGTATGATGTGGATAGATGATCATGAACCATGTGTTGTGATATGTGTATATATGCTTATTATTATTATTATTGGGGCCTACGAGCCTTCAATTTTTTTATTTATTATTAGGCTTACATGCTTATGATTATATTGTAATTACATGAAAAAGCACAACGAAAACCTGGAGGTGCTACATACTTTAATAATGAAATTATTTAATAAATTTATGATCTAATCTGTATTCAAGAAAAGTGATGTAGGACTATCTTTGATCATGAAAAGGCAAAATGATTGAAGTAGTAAAATCATACATTGGGCTAGAGTTAGATATCAGGCATCAGGCTAAAAAAATCTGACATTATGTTAAGATTGGATGTTGTGAGAGTCAACATGCCGATGGATCGAGCAATATGCCAAAAGAGAGCATGATGCATCGAGAGTTCGGATGAACCAATGACATGCTAGACAACACAAGATTTATGCTTTGTAATCATTTAATGTCATGATCGTCATAGTTTAGGTCTTGATTAAGTTAGTTCTAGGTGTAACATGGTTAACTCAATTAAAGGGCCATTGGGTCTTAATTGGTACTGATTTGGGCTTATTGGAAAACCCATTTCATTGATCTAAGGTCAATCTGGCAGTCGCATCACCCAGATCAGGCGATGGTACCACCCACCTAGACACAATCTCTTATACTGGCGGTACTACCACCAGAACACAGTCTCTAAAACTGTAAGGTTGCAAGTACCTTGAAAATCCTAAAAATTTAAATTTTGGCTACAATTTGAAGCCATTTAGAGCCTATAAATATCCCACCCATCCTTACTTGAGGGTGCAAGAATTAATATAAAAAAATTATGATTCTAAGTGTGCAAATGTTGTTGTAATCTCTTGAGAGTTCCCCTCCTCCTAAAAGTCTTGAGTTCATTCTAAGGGAGGCGTGAGATTTGTAAATGTTGTCTCCTAGACTTGTGAAAAGGAGAAAGGGTTATAAAAGGATAATTGATCTTCGCCCACTGAAAGAAGATCGTTAGTGAATGCTAGTGGCCTCAACGGATGAGTTATCAGGATTGGATGTAGGTCACAATGACCGAACCACTATAAAATTGGTGTGTTCTTTTCCTTGTGCTTTATTCTTATTGCTTGCTTAATAGCTCACTACTCTCACTCACATTCCAAGTCTAACATATTTCCGATACGAGTTTTGATGATACAAGTTTTTTTTTAATCGATGTAATTTTTTGAAAGCACTAATTCAAACCCAAGAAGGTTTTTCTATCACTCATCCTCCTATATTTAATAGGACAAACTACATATATTGAAAAACTCGAATGATAATTTTCTTACTTTCTATGGATTTGATTTATGAAATATTGTTTAAAGCAGTTTTGAAAAGTCTTCCAAACCAATGAATGAATGGAATGATTTGGAGAAGAAGTCTTTCTCTTTTAATGCTAAAGTGATGAATGCTTTGTTTGGTGCTCTTGATAAAAATGAATTTAATCGGATTTCTATATGCAAAACTACACATGAAATTTGGCACACACTCGAAGTCACACATGAAGGCACAAGTAGAGTTAAAGAGTCAAAAATTAATCTTCTGGAACATAGCTTTAAGTTGCTTCGTATGAAACCAAGCGAGACCATTGGAGACATGTTCACCTGTTTTACGAATGTTGTCAATAGTATAAAAACACTTGGTAAAAGTTTTTCTAATTTTGAACTTGTTAATAAAATACTAAGATCCCTTCCAAAAACTTGAGATCCTAATTTAATAGCACTACAAGAAATATAGGACCTAAACAATTTTTTGAGAACATATCGGGTCTTTGATGACCTACGAAATGATATGTATAGAGCATGTGATGACCTTGAGAACAACCTTGCAAAGAATAGGAAGGACACGGCACTCAGAGCCAAAGAAGACCATTTAGGAGAAAACTAAAGTGATGATGATGATGAAGATGACTTGACACTTCTTATAAGCAAATTTTAAAAAATTCTTGAAAACGAACAAAACAAAATAAGACACTAAGAACAAAAGTGAACTCAAAATGGACTCAATAATATGCTATGAATGCAAGAAGCTAGGACACTTTAAAAATAAATGTCCCTGAGTAAAGAAGAAGCTACCAAAGAAAAAGAAAACACTCAAGGCAACTTGGGACGACTCAAGTGCATCCGAAGATAAGTAGCCAACCAACAAGGAAGAAGTTACAAATTACACAGTAAAGACATTTGGCAATGAGGTATGCAACTTAAACAAATCTTTCTTATCTTATGATGAATTATTCAGTGCATTTAATGGCTTGTTTGATGATTTTAAATTAGTTAGTAAAAAGTATAAATTGTTAAAAAAGGATCATGCTTCTCTTGCTAGTGAATTTGAAAAACTAAACAATGAGCATGATAATTATCTTTTAGCTCTTTGTACTAAGTGTGAAGAGTTAGATTCACTAAAGAAAGAAAATATTTTACTACTAGAAACATTTAAAAAGTTTAAAATAGGTAATAAATCCTTAAACATGATCCTTGTTAATAAGGGTCATGTTCATAGAAAGGAAGGAATTGGCTTTGTAAGTAATACTTAACAAAAGCCAACTATCTTCATTAAAGGACCCACATTACATATCCAACCTAAAAATAATATAATTTTTGTGGTAGATGTGAATGTTATGCTTATAAATGTTTACTTAAAAATATAGTTCATATAAATTAATTTGGATTCCTAAAGGAACCTTAAACAACTCAATGCCAATAATCAAGATAGGTAGATCAATTCATCAATGCTAATAATCTTGTAGATATGCTTACAATTAAAAGCTAGGAGCAAGAGATGATATATTGATAGTAGATACTCAAGGCACATGACCGAAGATCCAACACATTTCTCTAAGCTCACTAGCTAAGACGAAGGATATGTCACCTTCGGAGATAACAATAAAAGAAAAATTATTAGCAAAGGAAATATAGGTAAGATTGAAGATATCTTATTAGTATATGGTTTAAAACACATTCTACTTAGCATAATCAATTATGTGATAAAGGTTATAGTTTCATATTTGAATCTAATGCTTGCATTATAGAGATACCTCACAAAAATATATCAATGATTATCTTAAGAACGAATAATGTGTACACTATTGATCTTGATGACTTTTGTGATGAAACATATTTTTCAGTTTTAAAAGATGATACATGGCTTTGGCATAGAAGATTAAATCATACAAGCATGAAACTAATTACACAAATAACAACTATAGAACTTGTAAGAGACATGCCTAGAATTAAGTTTGTAAAGGACAATGTTTGTGATGCATGCCAATAAGGTAAACAAATGAAAAGTAGTTTTAAATCTAAGAATCAAGTAAGCACCTCTAGACCACTACAATTAATACATATGGATTTATTTGGACTAATGGATACCACAAGTCTATGAGGTAATAAATATGTTTTTGTAATCATAGATGACTATAGTCAATTTATTTGGACATATTTTTTGGCACACAAAAGTGATTACTTTAAAGTTTTTCAAAATTTTGTAAACTAGTTCAAAATAAGAAGGGTTTTATGATATCCTCTATTCGAAGTGATCATGATGGTGAATTTAAAAATCATGATGTTCAAGATTTCTATGAGTTAAATAGGTATGACCATAATTTCTCCACTCTAAGAAATCCACAACAAAATAGAGTTGTTGAGAGAAAAAATATGAGTCTACAAGAGAAGGCAAGAACCATGTTAAATGAACATAATCTACCCAAATTTTTTTGGGCCGAAGCCGTTAATACGACATATTATGTCGTGAATAGGGTTCTTGTAAGACCACTACTTTCTAAAACTCCCTATAAATTGTGGAACAATAAAAAATCTAATATTTCATATTTTAAAGTTTTTGGATGTAAATTTTTTATTTTACATATAAAATATGCCTTACAAAAGTTTGATGCAAAATCTAATGAAGGCATATTTTTTAGTTATTTCTCAAGTTTAAAAGCTTATCTTGTTTATAATAAAAAAAACTTTAGTTATTGAGAAATTCATTTATATTATTTTTAATGAGGTTTGTGAATTGAAGAAAATTGATTTTGATGATGACTTTGATTTTGGTACTTTAAATTTGAATAAAAATTCTTCTCTCTAAAGCAACTTGGATGCATCTACTTCCATGGAATCCTTACACAAGGAATGGAAGTATTTAAATGCTCATCCTAAGGAGCTAATAGTTGGAGATACATCAAAAGGTGTTTAAACTCGTTCGTCATTTAAAATTTTTTATCCTAATACCATCTTTCTATCTCTAATTGAACCCAAATACATTAATGATGCCCTAAAAGATGAATTTTGGATTTTTGCAATGCTTGAGGAGTTGAATCAATTTAAGGGAAATAAGGTATGGACGCTTGTTCCTAGACCTAGTGACCAACTTGTAATTGGCGCTAAATTGGTCTTTAGAAATAAGCAATCTGAATCTGGTATCATGGTTCGAAACAAAGTTAGATTAGTCGTCAAAGGTTTCCACCAACAAGAAGGTATTGATTATGAAAAAACCTTTCCTCTTGTGGTAAGACTTGAAGCCATAAGAATGCTCCTTGCCTATTCTTCTTTTAAAATTTTCAAATGGATGTCAAAAGTACTTTTTTTAATGGTTTTATTTTCGAAGAAATTTATATTGAACAACCACCTGGATTTAAAAATGATCTTTTCCCAAACCATATTTATAAATTATCTAAGGATCTCTATGGATTAAAGCAAGCCCCTAAGGCTTGGTATGAGAGACTTAATTCTTTCTTTATTCAAAATAATTTCTCAAATGGTAAGGTCGATACTATATTATTTATTAAATATTTTGAAAATAATTTTCTTATTATTCAAATCTATGTTGATGATATTATTTTTAGTTCCACAAATAAATTTTTATATGAGTCTTTTGACAAAAATATGAACCAAGAATTTGAAATGAGTTTAATGGATGAATTAACATTTTTTTTAGGACTACAAATTGAGCAATTGAATGATGGTATTTTTATAGGTAAAACTAAGTATACTTTGTATTTGTTAAAATGATTTGGTATGGATAATGCTAAGGCTATAAATATACTTATGAGCACCTCTACAAAATTGGATTTGGATAATGAAGGAGAAAATTTTGATCATAAAACCTATAGAGAAATAATAGGTAGTTTGCTATATCTAACTGCAACTATACCAGATATTATGTTTAGCGTTGGTCTGTGCATAAGATTCCATTCTAATCCTAAACAATCGCATTATAAGGCAATTAAAAGAATATTTGAATATTTAAAAGGAACTTCAAATCTAGGATTATGGTATCCAAAATTAGAAAATTTTGATTTGATTGCTTATGTTGATGCCGACTAGTAAATATCTAAAATCTAGAATAGATAGAAAAAGTACATTTGGACCTATCAATTTTTAGGTAATACACTTGTTTCTTGATCTTCTAAGAAGTAAAACTCTGTCGCATTATCCATAACCGAAGTTGAATATATTGTGGCAGGTACATATTGAGCATAGATAATATGGATGAAAAAATACCTTAGAAGATTATGGACTTTGCATTAAAGACATCCCTATGAAGTGTGATAACACAAGTACAATATGCTTATCAAAAAATCCAATTCAACATTCATGAACCAAGCATATTGATATTAGACATTATTTTATTATGGACCATATAAGCAATCATGATATATCTTTGGAATTTGTTAATACAAAACATCAATTAGCATATATATTCACTAAACCGTTAAATGAGGAATAATTTGATTTTATTATAAGGGAATTAGGCACATTGAATATAACAAATACATGAACTCTTTTCATTTATATTTTTTTTATCATTATCTTGATTTCTTGGTTTTCATGACTTAAGTTTTTCTTTTGAATCAAGATTGTTTTGTATGATTCATTCTTCTTGTTATTAAAACAAAAAGATTTGTTGAAATGATCATGGTTTTCATGATTTGATCTTTCATTTTTCATGTAATGACATTGATACAAATTTTTGCATCATTGAATCGTTCACTTCTCTTTCTTCTTTTGATAATGACAAAGAGGAGATAAAGAAGTGTGATCTTGCACATCACAAGAGAAGTAATATTATTAGCCTACTAGTTGCACTCTTCTCCTTTTTATTGATGACAAAGGGGCAAAAAAGAAGTGTGTAGCTTACTAGTTGCACTCTTCTCCTTTTTGTTGATGACAAAGGGGGAGAAGTAATGATGATGTGAAATTATGCTTGATGATTTGGAATCTTAACTTACTCTTGATATTATGATGGCATTATGATATACTTCGATGTTTTGATAAATTGGAATTATGCATGTTATAACAAACTTGATGATTTAATATTATGCATACAATACTCATGATTTTATTATGATGATGCTTATGTTGTATGCATTGAAAGTCACTTTCATTAAAATTATTATGACTTGAATATAAAGATATTATGATTAGAAGGTTATCATTCTATGAATTCAAAGTTTATTTTAATATAGCATATAGATAAGGGGAGTTTAGTTACAACTCAATCACCAATTAGTTGTCATCATCAAAAAGGGGGAGATTGTTGAATCTCGGATTGTGATGATGAAATCAATTGATAAAGTTATGATCTAATCTGTGTTTAAGAAAAGTAATGCAGGATTATCTTCGATCATGAAAAGGCAAAATGATTGAAGTAGTAAAATCATACATTAGGCCGAAGTCAGAGATCAAGAATTAGGCCAAAAAAATCAAACATAGTGTCAAGATCGGATGTTGTGGGAGTAAACATGTCGATGGATCGAGCAATATGTCAAAGGAGAGTACGATGCACTAAGGGTTCAGATGAACTAATGACATGCCAAACAATACAAGATTTATGTTTTGTAATTGTTTAACATCATGATCGTCATAATTTAGGTCATGATTGAGTTAGTTTTAGGTGTAACCTGGTTAACTCAATTAAGGGGCCATTGGACCTTAATTGGTACTGATTTGGGCTTATTAGAAAGCCCATTTCAATGACCAAAGGTCAGGTTTGGAGGTGGCACTGCCTAGACCAAGCGGTGGTATCAGCCATACTAGGTGGTGGTACCACCCTCCCAGATTGTGTCAAGCGATGGTGTACCACCCAAGCCGACCGTACTACTGCTAGAACACAGTCTCCAAGACCATAAGGCTGCTAACACCTTGGAAATCCTGAAAATTTAAATTTGGCTCCAACTTTTGAAATCATTTGAGGCCTATAAATACTCCACTCATTTTGCTTGAGGGAGCAAGAATTGAGATAAAAAAACTTGTGATTCTAAGTGTGCAAACATTGTTGTAATCTCTTGAGAGTTCCCCTCCTCCTAAAACTCTTGACTCCATTCTAAGGGAGATATGAGATTTGTAAATGTTGTCTCCTAAACCTGTGAAAAGGAGAAAGAGTTATAAAAGGGTAGTTGATCTTCGCCTATTGAAGGAAGATCGTTAGTGAATGCTGATGGCCTCAACGCAGGAGGAATCGGGAGTGGATGTAGGTCACAACAACCAAACCTCTATAAAGTCGATGTGTTCTTTTCCTTGTGCTTTATTCTCATGGCCTGCTTAATAGCTCACTACTCTCACTCGCACTCCAAGTCTAACATATTTCCGGTACGAGTTTTGATCATACAAGTTTTTTTTTAATCGACGTAATTTTTAAATGCTAACCTCCTATCTTAGTGCCAACAAGATCATAACAGGGCGATCGCGACACATATGATGTGCCAAGGAGCCTACGGAACTGATGATGATGAGATGAATGATCACAGGATATAGAGATGCATTGATACACATATAGATCCTATTGTGAGTGATTGAGCCCACTAGCTCAAGCTTGATCACATTAGAAGATGGTTCATGATCATCCAGTGTGATATACATATGTGATATATGATTAATTATGTTATTTCTTAGATTTTGATAATGAAATCAATTGATAGTTTGTTCATCTAATATATATCTTAGAGAAAGTAATGTAGGCTTTACTACGATGGAGAAAATAAGTTACAACTAGATGTTGGGCCAGAATCAAGTTTGGGCATTGGGCTAAGGTTCAAACGATGTAGTGGGAGCTCACCGGTAGTTTGCTAGGAGTTTGATGATGGAATCGAGAAGCTCACTGGGAACACGTCGGAAGATCATTGAAAGAAGACCATAAGACTCGCTTGAAGAATGCCGAAGGTTGCCGGATTGCCAGGGGTTAGGTTGATTGTTGAACTTGATGGTCTTCTATGGTTCTAATTAATGAGTCATAGTTAGATTCGAGTCCTAATTAAGTTAAGTTTGGAAAGAATCCAAATTAATTCAAGTGAGGCAAACCAAGTCTACGTTTGGGTTTGGATTGAGCTCAGGTTAAGCACATTTGGTTGGCTTGGAAAGGGGTTAACTCAAGGTAGAAGTAGGGATTAGAAAAGTATATAAAACAATTTTCCGGGATTCCCGATGGTAGTACCGTCAGTGGGCGACGATTGTATCACCCAAGTCGGCAATCGTACCGCCCAAGTCGGCAGTAGTGCCGCTGCCTTTTTTCAGGGTAGCTTTCAATGGTATTACCACCATCGCCGGTGATTGTACCGCCCGTACCTAGATTTTTTGGATATGTTTGATTTTTTGCTCGATTTTCTGAAGCAAATTGGGGTGTATAAATACCCAGTCTTCCTGCATTAAACACAAGAAATTGGTTAAGAAAACTATAAAAAGAAGTGTGTTAAAAGTGTGCAATAAAAAGAAAGGGGGTAAGGGAGTGAGCAAGAAAGTTTGTAATCCTTGTAAAGGTCTCCCTTGTGAGTTGTAAGTGAAATACTTGTAAGGGTTTGGTCTTCACCCAAAGAAGATCAGTAGTGGACATCGGCATGCCTCGACGAAGGGGACTCGGGAAGTAGTCGTAGGCCAAGTTATGACCGAACCACTATAAATTGTGAGCGCCTCTTAACTTTGATTCTTGATTATACATGTTCTTATTCGAGCTTTTTTTTAGCAAGATCATAACTTAATTAAATAGTTTTATTGCTCACTTACTCAACTAAAACAAAATGCTTCTGATTTTCAATTTTGCTTCAAACAAAAGTTTTCTTTAAACTGAGATTTTAGCACATCCACTAATTCATCCCATGCCACCCACCCCGTTAGTGTCAATTGATCCTAATAATTAGTATCGGAGCGAGGTTCTACTCATTGGACTAACACCCAAGTGAATAAATGGTTTTATTTGGCATGAACTAGGGATATTTCAGTGCACGTCCACCCATGTTCAATGGGACGGATTACACGTATTGGAAAATAAGGATGCATATTTTTTTGATCTCTATGGATTTTGATTTATGGCACATTATTAAGAATGCTTTTGAAAAGTCTTCTAAACCAATAAACGAATGGAATGATTTAAAAAAAAAAGGCTTTATCTTTAAATGCAAAAGCAATGAATGCTTTATTTTGTGCTCTTGATAAGAATAAGTTTAATCAGGTTTCTATTTGTGAAATTGCTTACGAGATTTGGCATACACTTGAAATCACACACGAAGGCACTAATAGAGTTAAAGAGTCTAAGATTGACCTTTTAGTGCATAGTTATGAATTATTTTGAATGAAACCAAGTGAGACCATTAGAGACATGTACACCCAGTTCACGGATGTCATCAATGGTCTAAAAGCTCTTGGTAAAAGTTTTTCTAATTTTGAACTTGTTAGTAAGATATTAACATATCTTCCAAACAGTTAGGATCATAAAGTAACTAAAATTCAAGAAGCTAAAGATCTAAATAATTTTTCTTTTGAAGAACTTATTAGATCAATTATGACTTGTGAACTGAGCTGTAAAGCTCGTAACGAACTTGAAGAACCTCTTCTAAAGGATAGGAAGGACTTGACACTAAGAACTAAAGATAAATACCTTCCAAAGATGAATACCCCCCTCGAGTGAAACCTCGAGTGATGAGGACAATGACATTGCACTATTGACAAGAAAATTTAAAAAATTAATGAAAAAAGAATAAAAATTATAAAAATAAAAAAGAACCAAAAAAGGATAATATAATTTATTTTGAATGCAAGAAGCTAGGATATTTCAAAAGTGATTGTCCACTATTGAAGAATAAGACATCATACAAGAAGAAGGCTCTCTCGGCAACTTGGGATGACTCAAGCTCATTAGATGAAGAAGACCACATCGAGGAATATGTTGCCAACTATGCTCTTATGGCCATCCATGAGGAGGTAAGTGAGTCTTCTGATATCTCTTTTACTGAATTACTAAATATTTTTTATGAGATTTATGATGAATTTAGAAAAATTAGCAAATCTTATAAACTACTTAAGAAAGAGCATGATTCACTAGATAGTATCTTTGATCAAATATATAAAGCATCACCATCACTTAGTTCATGCACCAAATATGAAACTTTAGAGGAACATAGAAAGGAAAATATTATATTACAACAAACGTTAGAAACTTTTGAAATAGGAAATAAGTCCCTAAACATAATCCTTGCAAATAAGGATCATGTTCATAGGAAAGAAGGTATAAGCTCTGCAGGCAATACTCAACTATCTTCATTAAATGACCCACTCTAAACTTACCACAAAAAATGAAATGCATCTTTTGTGGTAGATTAGGACATATAGCTTACAAGTGTTTATTAAGAAAGTATAGTCCACATAAATTAATTTGGGTTCCTAAAGGAACCATAAACAACAAAAAATCTCTAGTAAAATTAGGTAGAGCTCTTCATGAGGAACCCAAGGTAAAATGGGTACCTAAATTAAAAACATCGTTTGTCTCCGAACTAAGGATAGGAGCACCAAATGGTATCTTGATAGTGGATGCTCAAGGCACCTGACCAAAGATCCAACTTACTTTTTTAAGCTCACTAGCCTAAATAAAGGAGTTGTCACCTTCGACGACAACAATAAAGGAAAAAATCATTAGGAAAGGAACCATAGGTAACAAATCAAACCTTTCGATTAAATATGTACTATTAGTTGATGGTTTAAAACATAATCTACTTAGTATTAGCCAATTATGTGATAAAAAATATATTATTAAATTTGAATGTAATGCTTGCATAATTGAAATGCCACATAAAAATAAATCTTTGATTAACTTAGAGATAATAATGTGTATACTATTGATATTGAAAATTTTTGTGATGAAATATTCTCTTCGGCTATAAATGATGATGTTTGGATTTGGCATAGGAGACTAGGTCATGCTAGCATGAAATTACTAAACCAAATCTCAACTAAAGATTTAGTAAAAGGATTACCTAACCATAAGTTCGTTAAAGATAAAATGTGTGATACTTGCAAAATAGGAAAGCAAATAAAAAGTAGTTTTAAGTCAAAATATCAAATAAGCACCTCTACCACTACAATTGATCCATATGAATTTATTTGGACCAATTGATACTACAAGCTTAGGAGAAAGCAAATATGTCTTTGTCTTAGTAGATGATTATAGTAGATATACTTGGATTTATTTCTTGGCACACAAAAGTGATTTTTTAATATTTTTTAAAATTTTATAAATTTATTCAAAATAACAAAGGTTTTATGATTTTATTAATACGTAGTGATCATGGTGGTGAATTTCAAAATAATGAGTTTCAAAATTTTTGTAAGCCAAATGGGTATATCTACAACTTCTCTACTCCTAGAAATCCACAACAAAATAAAATAGTAGAAAGAAAAAATAGGAGCTTACAAGAAATGGTTAAAACCATGTTAAACGAACATAGCTTTCCCAAATAATTTTGGGCCAAAGCCGTTAACATGACATGCTATATTATGAATAGGATTCTTGTAAGCCCGTTCCTCTCTATAATTTCCTTATGAATTACAATAGTAAAAAATCTAATATTTTATATTTTAAAGTTTTTGGTTGCAAATGTTTTATCTTGAATGAAAATGATGCCTTAGGAAAATTTGATGCAAAATCCGATAAAGGTATTTTTCTTAGTTATTTTCTATTTCAAAAGCTTATCCTGTATTCAATAAAAGAACTTTATTAATTGAAAAATATATTTATGTTGTTTTCAATGAAATTTTCTAACCTAAGAAAATTGATTTTGATGATGAATTTGATTTTGACACTTTGAATTTAAATGATAACCCTCCTAAAGGCAACTTGGATGAATCTACTTCCAAATCCTTACCTAAGGAATAGAAGTATGTAAATGCTCATCCTAAGGAACTTATAATGGAAGATACATCAAGAGGTGTTCAAACCCATTCTTCTTTTAAATTTTTGTGTTAATGTCGCATTTCTTTCTCAAGTTGAACCAAAATGCATTGATGAAGCCCTAAGAGATGACTCTTGGGTTATTGCAATGCATAAAAAGTTAAATCAATTTGAGAGGAATGAGGTATTGGAGCTTGTTCCTAGACCTAGCGATCATTTAGTGATTAGTACTAAATGAGAATTTAGAAACAAGCAAGATAAAAATAGTATCGTGGTTAGAAACAATGCTAGATTAGTGGCCAAATATTTCAACCAAGAAGAAGGGATCAATTATGAAGAAACCTTTGCTCCTATAGTTAGACTTGAAGCCATAAGGATGCCTTTGCATCTTTCAAAGATTTTAAGTTATTATAAATAGATGTTAAAAGTGCTTTTCTTAGTGGTTACATTTTCGAAGAAGTGTATGTTGAACAACCCTCCGATTTTGAAAATAGTCTTTTTCTAAATCATGTTTTCAAACTTTCTAAAGCTCTTTATAGATTGAAACAAGCCCCTAGGGATTGGTATGAAAGACTTGGCTCTTTTCTTATTTTGAATATTTTTTTAAAATGTAAGGTTGATACCATATTATTTTTTAAGTATTTTGAATATGATTTTCTTGTTATTCAAATTTATGTTGATAACATAATTTTCAGTTCAACAAATGAATCCTTATGTGAATCTTTTGCCAAAAGTATGAGCCAAGAATTTGAGATGAGCCTAATGAGTGAATTAACTTTTTTCTTATGATTGTAAATAAAGTAATTAAATGATAATATCTTTATTAGCCAAACTAAGTATACCTTAAACTTGCTAAAACGTTTTGGTATGAAAAATGCTAAGGCCACAAACACACCCATGAGCACTTCTATAAAATTAGACTTAGATAACAAGGGAAAAATTTTGATCAAAGAACTTATAGAGGAATGATAGGTAGCTTGTTGTATTTAACTACTACTAGACCAATATAATGTTTAGTGTTGTATTATCTGCAAGGTTACAATCTAATCCTAAACTTTCTCACGTCAAGGAAGTAAATGGATATTTAGATATTTAAAAGGAACTTCTAACTTAGGTTTATGCTATCCTATATCTAAAAACTTTGATTTACTTACTTATGCAGATGTCGATTTTGGAGGGTATAGAATAGATATAAAAAATACTACCGGGACATGTCAATATTTAGAGCATGCTCTTGTTTCTTGGGCCTTCCAAAAAATAAAATTTGGTTGCTTTATCTACAGTTGAAGTTGAATATATTGCAGCTAGTGCATGTTGTGCCCAAGTTATTAGGATGAAAAATACCTTAGAAGATAATGGAATTCATTTAAAAAATATCCCTATAAAATGTGACAACACTAGTATGATATATTTAACTAAAAATCTAGTTCAACACTCAAGAACTAAATATATTGATATTAGGAATCACTTCATTAGAGATCATGTGAATAATCATGACATATCTTTAAAATTATTGATACTAAGGATTAATTAGCAGACATGTTCACTAAACCATTAAATGAAGAGCAATTTGACTTTATTAGAAGAGAGTTAGGAATGCTAAACCATCAAAATGAATGATTTGCTATATTTCAGATTTCTTAATTTGCTTGAAATTTACATAAGATAAATCTAATTGCATAAGTAGCTCTTAATTATTTTTGGATTTCTTGAGCTCTCTTCTGAAATGATTCTCCTTGAAATTAAAATTATAGGAATGAGATTCGAAGTTCTTTTGCTTTCTCAAGATTATTAATCTTGATGAATATTTACAAAAGAAAACTATGTGACATGAACTTTTATAATGCTTGATATAAGCTCTCTTTTGTATCCTCTCTCAAAAATTATTTTGATTCATGGATTTTTTTTTGTTATCCTTGATGAATACTTGCGAATGTATCCCTCCCTACTTAATATGTTTTGTTTGGATAGGAATAAAAATTTTCATGAGAAAATTATATCTCTTATACTATTTTACTAAGGGGGAGAAATGATATAACTTTTATTTATTTACAAATATGGTGAAATTTGCATATGATGAGATTATGTGTCTTGAAATTATTTGTTTAATATTTCACCTTTTTGTTGATGGCAAAGGAGGAGAAATGACATATTGATGACACATATAAGAAAATTGGTAAAATTGACATTTCTCTTTTTATTGATAAACAAAGGAAGAAATGATTGATGACTTAAGAGGAATAATTTTTCAAATTAATGTATGACTGCTACATGAATTTAAATATAATTTTGTATACCTTGAAAATCTTTGACGATTTGATGACTTAAGGTAAAATACTTGAAATTGATGTTACCTCATTTATGAAGTTGATAAATAAATGTAATATTGCATTATTTGATGAAATATATTATCAGGATACTTGAATTCAAAAGTGGTTGGTTCTCTTAAATTTAAGTTTATTCTATTTGAATGATGGCATGGACATAGGGGGAGTTAATGCTAACTCCTATCATTAATTGGTTGTCATCATCAAAAAGGGGGAGATTGTTGAATCTCTTATTTTGATGATGAAATCAATTAATGATTTATTGATTTAACATATGTGTTAGAGAAAGTAATGTAGGTTTAATTATGCAGGAGAAAATGAGTTACAATCAGATGTTGGGCTAGAATCAAGTTTGGGTATTGGGCTAAGGTTCGAACAATGTAGTGGGAGCTCGTCGGGAGTTCACTAGGAGTTCGCCGAAGGAATCGGGACGCTCACTAGGAATATGCCGGGAGATCACCGGAAAAAGATCATAAGACTCATCGAAAGATTACAGAAGATTATCGAATTGCTAGGGGTTAGGTCGATTGTTGAACTTGATGGTCTTGTATGATTGTAATCAATGAGTCGTAGTTATGTTCGAGTCCTAATTGAGTTAAGTTTGTAAAGAATCCAAATTAACTCAAGTAAAGCAAACTTAGTTCGTGTTTGAGTTTGGACTGAGCTCAAGTTGAGCTCATTTGTTTGACCTGGAATGGGGTCAAATGAAAGTACAAGTTGGAAATAGAAAAGAATAGAAAACACTTTTTTAGGATTTCTGATCGTAGTACCACCGGTGGGCAATGGTTATATCACCCAGGTCGACGGTTATACTGCCCAGGTTATCGATTTTACCACTATCACTCTATTTTCATAGCAACTTTCGGTAGCAATACCGTCAGCGTCAGTGGTTGTACCACCTGTTCCCGAATTTTTTGGATACATTTTTTGCTCCATTTTATAAAGCCAATTAGAGTCTATAAATATCTCAAGTTTTCTTGCAATAAGTAGAAGAAATTGAGCAAGAAAAACTGTGAAAAAAAAAGTGTGTTAAAAGTGTGCAAGAAAAAGAAATGGGGTGGTTAAGGGAGTGAGCAAAAAAGTTTATAATCCTTATAAAGGTCTCCCTTATGAGTTGTAAGGGAAATACTTGTTATGGTTTGGTCTTCACCCAAAGAAGATCAGTAGTGGACACTGACGGGCCTCGACGAAGGGGACTCGGGAAGTGGACGTAGGCTAAATTGTGGCCAAATCACTATCAATTGTGAGCGTCTCTTAACTTTGCTTTTTTATTATACATGTTCATATTCAAGCTTTCCTTTAGCAAGATCATAACTTAGTTTCATTAAATAGTTTTATTGCTCACTTACTCAACTTGAACGAAATGCATCTGATTTTTCTTCAAACGAAAGTTTTCTTTAAACTGAGATTTTAGCACTTGCACTAACTCAAACACCACCACCCCCCCCCCCCCCCCCCTCTCCTAATTGATCCTAACAGATTATACAAATATATATATATATATATATATATATATATATATATATATATATATATAAATATATATTAAATATGTATATATGTGTGACACGACATATTAGGAGACCAAAACAAGATTCCCTCCTATGATTATACTAAGTCGGTAAGTATGAGACAATAAGATTGACACACATGGCCTTCCATCATTATAGGAAGAAATTGAATCCCGATATAAGTTGAGTTGGTCGAGTCCCTCAAGGCTTACCTATCTTCGCGATTCGAGATCTTGCCTATGACATAGAGATGTCATCGATGACCTAAGGATATTATATGCTTGGTCAAGTCTCTTGAGAGCATATCATCAAAGGAGACTCATCTTGTAACGATGGTGATAACTTAACTGAACATCATGGTTAGTTTAGTACCTTGAGACCATGATGGTTTGGAGGCTGAACATGACGAGAATCACAAGGAGTTGTGATTGGCAAGAGTTGCCTACCTTTTTGGGCTTAGTGTGATTGATCAAGTTCCTCGAGGTTACATTAAGACGTCGATTAGATTCGGATCCCTACTATAAGTTTG
Organism: Ensete ventricosum; assembly: GCA_029747655.1. NCBI lineage: Eukaryota > Viridiplantae > Streptophyta > Magnoliopsida > Zingiberales > Musaceae > Ensete > Ensete ventricosum. The sequence continues at coordinate 25,041,951 of JAQQAF010000009.1, forward strand.
TCGGAGACTTTCATTTAACGTGCCAAATGTTGAATCTCGAATTTTGATGATGAACTCAATTGATGGGTTATTGATCTAACGCGGGTTGGATGATGCGGTGGGAGCTCGCTAGGAGTTTGCTAGGAGATTCGCCGAAAGGATCGGGAAGCTCACTAAGAACACACCGGGAGATCACCGGAGGAAGACCGTGAGACTCGCCACTGGAGATTCCGAAGGTTGCCAGAATACGGGAGTAAGGTCATTAAATTTGGTGGTCATGTTTGATTGTAATTTCTAAGTCGTAGGTTAAGAGTGAGTCTGATTTGAGTGTGATTTGGAAATCAACTCAAAGAGGCAATTGGGTCCACTATTGGGGTTTGATTGAGCTCACGTTGAGCTCAATTAGTTGACTAGAGGATTGGTCAACTAATGGTTCAAGTCAGAATTCGAAAGTGGAGGGAACCACTTTTCTTGAGATTCCAACGGGTAAACCGCTGGTAAGCGATGGGTAAATTGCCACCGCCCAAGTTCTCGAGCGATTGATGGTGGCTGAACCACCTAGGGCCGGTGGGTAAATCACCTATACCCGAGGTTTCGGGCTACTGAGCCGCCCAGGTCAGCGGGTGAACCGCCCGTACCCAAATTTTTTGGATATGTTTAAATTTTGGCTCCGAAATTCTGAAGCCATTTGGGGCTATAAATACCCCATGTTTTCCTATATTATATACAACAATTTTGAGGATTATATTCTGAGAAAATATTATGCGTGAATTATAAGAAAAAAAAAGATGTAAGGGAGTGATCCAAGAGTTATAATCTTGTCTCCCTTGTAAGTGTTGTAAGGGTTTGATCTCACCCAAAGGAGATCAATAGTGGATGCCAGTGTGCCTCAAAGAGAATGACTCGGAAGTGGTTGTAGGCCGGTTAGTGCAGAATCACTATTATTATAAGTGTTCTTCCTTGTTTGATTTATTGCTTACAATTGTCAGGTTCTTTATTGATTTCAAAACACTAATCGACGCTTTCGATTTTTATCTATGTTTTGAAATTAAGGCTTCGAAATCAAGCACTTCACTTACGACATTATCTATCTCCTTATTCAGATTTGCTTCTTCTTTTAAGTCATCTTTAAGCAAGAAGCTTAGCACTTCTCTATAAGATTCACTTGCTTAACTTAAACGAAAAGCTTCAGATTTTTTATCTTGCTTCAAGTGAAAAGTTTTTGTTTAAAATATTAATTTACTCTTGCACTAATTCACCACCAAACCCAACTCCCCTCCCCCCCCCCCCCCCCCCCCCCCCCCCTCCTCTTAGTTCCAATTAATCCTAACACCGAGGGCGTCGCATGATTCGCTAGAAAAATAGTGGGAGTAGGTAAGATAAAGGTCCATATCTTAATTAGTTTATCTATAAAATAAACATATTATTCATTTATGCTACATCTTGTTTGTTATAAACATGTCACTTGCAAAATCACTATGTGGCATACTTGATGCCAACCACCTCACTGGTCCAAACTACATGGATTGGCTCTGTAATTTGAGAATTATTCTCACGACGGAGAAAATCGCATATGTTCTTGACAAAATTCTGCCCAAGAAAGAGAAGCTAGTTCTCTATATTGGTGAGACCAAGATGAAAAGGAAGGTTGATAAGACTCTTAAGAAGGACAAGGGCAAATCAGGTAAGACAAAGTTTGCCAAGAAAGATATGACAATGGATAAAAGCCAGTGCTTCCACTATGGCAAAGATGGGCATTGGAAGAGAAACTGTAAGGATTACCTTACAGAGAAGGTGAAACAGAAGTTTGGAGAAGCTTCAGGTACATCTATTGTTTCTCATGCAGATCAAATCATCATGCAAAAGATTTAATCGTGAAAAAGTCACAAAACCGAAAAATCGCATCGTGTGAGAGATTGTTTACCTACGGGGATCATATATCCCTATTTTTCCAGATCTGGATGGAGAGGATAAAGGAGGTCAAGCGTCATCCTCTCTAGCGGTATCCACACAATGGATCGCTGCAGCAATACTCCTTCAATCGTAATACTAGGTCTCACAACTCTTGCATAGTGGGAGGGAGGGAGGCCAAAGATGCAGCTTATCATCTATGTGCCTCCCCTCCTATTTATAGAGAGCCACCAAAAACCCTATGAGTCTTGCCTTAGTGGGTATTGGATCTCCATCCAATTACCCACTAACCTTGGATTATTGGATTTCTATCCAATAATTTCTTTGGCCTCTAATTGGGCATCATGCAAGGAGTCCATTTGTGTAGGGTCTCATCTAATGAAAATAGGGGCCAATTGGATCTCTATCCAATCCTCTGTTCACTGAAGCATCCACTATATGTGTGTGATCCTTTAGTCCCGATACCGAGCTAGTCATGAGTCGCTACCATCAAAACTCCTTTTGATATAGTAAATTATTATCCCCATAATAATTCACTCGACTCATCAACTATGGAAGTACTAGGCCACTACGTCGTAGTCCCTAAACGGTATAGGGGGATCAAATCCATCGGATCAATCTGTTCAAAGTTACCGTATATCTATAATTCCTCATCCATCTAATATCCCCGAGACCATATATTGAATATGGTACTTATTGAATCTCGGATTTTATTGATGAAATCAATTGATAAGTGCTTAATCTAACATGTCTTGTTAGAGAAAGTGATGCAAGTTTAACCACGATGGTGAAAAGGAGTTATAGACTAGACATGGACCCAAGATCAAGCTTAGGCATCGGGCCAAGGTTTAGACGATGCAGTGGGAGCTTGCCAGGAGTTCGTAAGGACTTCGCTGAAGGTATCGGGAAGATCGCTAGGAACATGCCAAGAGATCAACGGAGGATGACCATGAGACTCACCGCAGGGAATGCCAAAGGTTGCCAGATTGCAAGATTGAGGTCATTAATTAAACTTGGTGGTCATGTATGGTTGTAATCCTTAAATCGTAGGTTAAGTTTGAGTCTTAATTGAGTGTGATTTGGAAAGAATCCAAATCAACTCAAAGAGGCAATCGGGTCCACAAAAGGGGATTGATTGAGCTCAGGTTAAGCTCAATTGGTTGACTAGAGAATTGGTCAACATAAGATTCAAGTCAGGATTGGAAAAGTGAAGGGAATCACTTTTTCGGGATTCCCAACGGCTGAACCGCCGGTGAGCGAAGGTTGTACCATCGTGGCCTAGGTTTTCGAGTGGCTGACGACGGCTGAACTGCCCAAGTCGATGGTTGAACTACCCGTACCTTGTTTACAAGGTGCTTTCGGTGGCTGCACCATCGATGCTGGCGGGTGAACTACCCGTATCCAGATTTTTTGGATACGTTTAAATTTTGGCTCCAAATTCTGAAGCCATTTGGGGCCTATAGATACCCCAAGTTTTCTTGCATTTCAAACAATAATTTTAGGCTAGAAATTATTCGCTAAATTATGTGTGAAAATTATAAGAAAAAGAAAAGGAGAAAGAGAGTGATCTAAGTGTTGTAATCTTGTCTCCCTTATAAGTTGAAAGGTTGCAAGGGTTTGGTCTTCACCCAAAGAAGATTGGTAGTGGACACCGATGGGCTTCGGAGAAGAGGACTCGGGGAGTGGACACAGGTCGGTTAAGGCCGAACCACTATAACTATGAGTGTGCTTTAATTGCTTTTATTTTACTCTTAATTGCTCTTAAACACTTTATAGTTGGATTCAAAGTTTCAATCTCTCAACTTCCTTAAATCAATTTTCAATCAGTTTTATTAAGAGAAGCTTTCGTTGTTCACTCTTTAATTTATGAAAGCAAAGGTTTTTAATTGAGCACTTTTATTCTTGCACTAATTCACCCCTCCTCCCTCTTAGTGCCAATTGATCCTAACAATTGGTATCAAAGCAAGGTCTTACTCTTTGGACTAAAGATTCACTTGAGTAAATGGCTTTGTTTGCCATGAATGAGGGATATTCTATTTCACGTCCTCCCCCATGTTCAATGGGACGAATTACATGTATTGAAAAACAAGGATGCATATTTTTTGTATTTTTATGAATTTAGATTTATGGCACATTGTGGAGAATGGATTTAAAAAATCTTTCAAACCAATGAACGAAATGAATGATTTGGAAAGGAAGAATTTTCATTAAATGCAAAGGCTATAAATGTCTTATTTTGTGCTCTTGGCAAAACAAATTTAATCATATTTCCGTTTGTGAATCCGCTTATGATATTTGACATACACTAGAAATCACACATGAAGGCACTAGTATAGTTAAAGAATCTAAGATTAATATTTTAGTTTATAATTATGAGTTATTTAGAATGAAATCAAGTGAGCCTATTAGAGACATGTATGCCCGTTTCACGGATATCGTAGACTTAAAGCTCTTAGAAAATATTTTTCTAATTTTGAACTTGTTAGTAAAATTTTAAGATCTCTTCCTAAGAGTTGAGATCCTAAAGTAACCATTATACAAGAGGCTAAAGATTTAAATAATTTGCCTCTTGAATAACTCATTGGATCATTAATGACTTGTAAACTATATCATAAAGCTCATAAAGAGCTTTATGAACCTCTTATAAAGAATAGGAAGGATGTAGCACTTTGAATGGCAAATGACTCCTCGAGTAAAACCTCATGTGATGAGGACCATGATATTACACTATTATATAGAAAGTTTAAAAAATTTATGAAAAAGAATAAAATCTATAAAAATAAAAATGAATCGAGGAAGGACAGTGTCATATGCTATGAATGCAACAAAAATGAAACATTTCAAAAATGAATGTCCTCAATTGAAGAAGGCGCCACATAAAAAGGAAAGCACTTTTGGCAACTTGAGATGACTCAAGCTCATCGGATGAAGAAGACCAATACAAAAAAGAAGTTGGTAACTATACTCTAATAGTAATACAAGATGAGGTTAGTGATTATTAAGCATTTCTTTTTCAGAGTTATTAAATATGTTCCACGAATTGTTTGATGAGTTTAGAAAAATTAACAAATCTTATAAGTTACTTAAAAATAAACATGATTTGTTAGTTGATAGATTTGATAAAATACATGATTCATTAGTAGCACATAAACTAAATGTGAAATGTTAGATAATGTTAAAGAAGAAAATATCTTGCTTAAGATAATATTAGAAAATTTTAAAATTGGGAACAAATCCCTAAATATGATCCTTACCAAAAAGGATCATAGTAATAGAAGAAATGGTATAGGCTTTATTGGTCACATTCAACAAAAGCCAACCATTTTTGTTAAAGGACCTACTTTAAATTTGTCATTGAAAATCAAATGTAATTTTTATGAAAAATTAGGACATAATGTAAACAAATGTCTATTTAGAAAATATAGTCCACACCAATTAGTTTGGATTCTCAAGAGAACAATAAATAACCAAATACCATTAGAATGAAAAGATAAAATTCTTTATGAATGACCCAATGTAAAATGGGTACCTAAATCAAAAATATTATTCTTGTAAGTTTGTCTCCAAACTAAAGCTAGGAGCACCAAATAGTATCTTAATAGTGGATGCTCAAGGCACATGACCGGAGATCCAACTTATTTTTCTAAGCTCACTAGCTTAAGTGAAGGAGTTGTCACCTTCGGAGACAACAACAAAGGAAAAAATCATTGGGAAAGGAACTATAGGTAACACATCAAACCTTTTGATTGAAGATATGTTGTTGGTTGAAGGCTTAAAACACAATTTGCTTAGTATGAGCCAATTATTTGATAAAGGTTGTTAAATTTTAACCTAATGCATGCATAATTGAATTACCACACAAAAATAAATCTTTGATTGTCTTAAGAAATAAAAATATTTATACTATTGACATTGAAAATTTTTGTGATGAAACATGCTTTTCAACTTTAAATGATGATGCTTGGATTTGACATAGGAGACTTGATCATGCTAGTATGAAACTACTCGATCAAATCTCAACTAAAGACTTAAGAGATTTACCTAGCCTAAAATTTATTAAAGATAAAATATATGATACTTGTAAATTAGGAAAACAAATAAAGAGTAGCTTAAAGCTAAAAAATCAAAGAAGCACCTCTAGGCCACTTCAATTGATCCATATGGATTTATTTGGACCAATTGACATTACAAGTTTAGGTGGAATTAAATATACATTTGTTATAGTAGATGATTACAGTACATTTACTTGGACTTATTTTTTGGCACACAAAAGTGATATATTTAAATGTTTTATAAATTTTTTTAAAATTATTCAAAATAAAAAAGGATTTATGATTTCATCAATACGTAGTGATCATGGTGGTGAATTTCAAAATAATAATTTTTAATATTTTTATGAATAAATGGGTACACCCATAATTTTTCTACTCCAAGAAATCCACAACAAAATGGAGTAGTAGAAAGAAAAAATAGGGGTTTATAAGAAATGGCTAGAACCATATTAAATGAACATAGTCTATCCAAATATTTTTGGGTCGAAGCCGGTAACACGGCGTGTTATGTTTCAAATAGGGTTCTTGTAAGACCATTACTTTTTAAAACTCCATATGAATTATGGAATAGTAAGAAACCCAACATTTTGTATTTTAAAGTTTTTTATTGCAAATATTTTATTTTAAATAAAAAATATGCCTTAGAAAAATTTGATGCAAATTTCGATGAGGGCATTTTTCTTGTTTATTTCATGATTTCAAAAGCCTGTCGTGTTTTTAATAAAAGAACTTTAGTAATTAAAGAATCTATTCATGTTATTTTTAATGAGTTTTTCGAATTTAAGAAAATTGATTTTTATGATGAATTTGATCTTGATACTTTGAATTTAAATGACAATACTCTTAAAAGCAACTTAAATGAATCTACTTCTAAATCCTTACCAAGGAATGAAAGTATGTGAGTGATCATCTAAGGAGCTTATAATAGGAGATACATCAAAAGGAATTCAAACTCGATCTTCTTTTAAGAATTTTTTGTGCAAATATCATATTTCTCTCTCAAATCGAACCAAAGTGCATTGATGAGACCCTAAGAGATAATTCTTGGGTTAATACAATGCATGAAGAACTTAATCAATTTGAGAGAAATGAGGTATGAGATCTTGTTCCTAGATCTAATGACTATTTAATGATTGGTACAAAATGGGTCTTTAGAAACAAGCAAGATGAAAATGGTATCATGGCTAGAAACAAGGCTAGATTAGTGGCCAAATGTTTCAACCAAGAAGAAGGAATCAATTATGATGAAACATTTGCTCCCGTGGCTAGACTTGAAGCCATAAGGATGCTCGTTGCCTTTGCATCTTTTAACAATTTTAAGTTGTTTCAAATTGATGTTAAATGTGCTTTTCTAAATGGTTTCATTTTCGAAGAGAGTATGTTGAACAACCCCCTGGCTTTGAAAATAGTCTTCTTCCTAATCATTGTTTCAAACTTTCTAAAGTTTTATATGGATTAAAACAAGTCTCTCGGGCTTAGTATGAAAGACTTAGTTCTTTGCTTATTTCAAATAATTTTTTGAAAGACAAGGTTGATACCATATTATTTTTTAAGGATTTTAAAAATAATTTTTTTGTTATTCAAATTTATTCTGATGATATTATTTTTGGATCAACAAATGAATTTTTGTGTGAGTGTTTTGCTAAAGAAATGAGCTAAGATTTGAATGAGTCTAATGGGTAAGTTAGCATTCTTCTTAGGATTACAAATAAAAGAACTAGATGATGGTATCTTTATTAGTCAAACTAAATACATCTTGAACTTGCTAAAATATTTTGGGATGGAAAATGCTGAAGCATTAAACACTCCCATGAGCACATCTACAAAGTTGGACTTAGACAATGAAAGAGAAAACTTCGAACAAAAAGCTTATAGAGGAATGATAGAAAGTTTATTATATTTGACTGCTACTAGATCAGATATCATGTTTAGTATTGGATTGTGTGCAAGGTTTCAATCTAATCCTAAACTCTCTGATTTTAAAGCAGTCAAATGAATCTTTAGAACTTATAAGGAATCTCAAAACTAGGATTATGGTATCCAAAATATAAAAACTTTGATTTACTTGCTTATGCATATGACAATTTTGGAGGATGTAGGATAAATAGAAAAAGTACTACTATGACATATCAATTTTTAGGGAATACACTTATTTCTTGGTCTTCCAAGAAATAAAATTTTTATCTACTGCTGAAGCAGAATATATTGCAGCTAGTGTATGTTATACCCAAGTTATGTGGATGAAAAACACCTTATAAGATTATGGAATTCAATTGAAAAATATTCATATTAAATGTGACAACACAAGTGTCATATGCTTGACCAAAAATCCTATTCAACACTCAAGAACTAAGCACATTGACATTAGACATCATTTTATTATGGATCATGTGAATAGTCAAGACATTTCATTGAAATTTATTGATACTAAACATTAATTAAAGAATATTTTCACTAAACTATTAAATAAAGAGAAATTTGATCTTATTAGAAGAGAGCTAGGAATGCTAAACTTTAATAATGAATGATTTGTTTGATTTACTATTTTAAATCAAATTGCATGAATGCTTGATTTATACATTTGTTTGAAATGTATAAAACTGCATAAAAAATTACTAACCTTGGATCTTAAACTTAATATCTATTCTTGTGATGATACTTTTCAAATCCCCCTCCTTGTTTCCACCTTTTTGTTTACAAAAAGGGGAGATAATTTATATAAAAATGATTATTTGCTATTTTTCATATTTATTTGCTATGTTTCCTTGAAATTTACATGAGATGATGCATGTATAGCTTTTGAACTTTTGAATATTCCTAGATTTCTTGGAATTTTGAGCTCATATTCAAAAAAATTTAAATTCACTTCTATAAGATTGAGAGCTCTTCTTAATGATGTAATGCTTTCACAACTCCTCCCTTGTTTTCTCTCCTCATTATTCACAAAGGGGAAGAAAAATTTATAAATGCATACTAAAGGAGAGTAATGTCATCATGTGCTTTGAAATCATTAGCTATACATTTCACCTTTTTATTGATGACAAAGGGTGAGAAATGGACTTTGATGACACATGGATATCGATGCACATAATTGGATATTAATGCATAATTTTTTGAAATTTATTCTTTGATGACTTGATGTAAATTTTTATTTGCTTAGAATATTGATTGCCTCAAGATACTTGAATTCAAGAGTGTGTGATTCTCTTAAATTTAAGTTTTCTTTATTGTGGCATGGATTTAGGGGGAGTTATGATTAACTCTTGTCATCAATTGATTGTTATCATCAAAAAGGGGGAGATTGTTGAATCTCAGATTTTGATCATAAAATCAATTGATGAGTGTTTAATCAAACATGTGTTATTAGATGAACTTATATAGGTTTAACCATGACGGTGAAAAGGAGTTATCGAACAGACATGGACCTACGATGCAGTGGGAGCTTGTCGAGAGTTCGCTAGGACTTTGTCGAATGTATCGGGAAGATCGTTAGGAAAACGTCGGGAGATCGTTGGAGGAAGACCGTGATACTCGCCACAGCAAATGTCGGAAGTTGCCGGATTACGAGAGTGAGGCTGTTAATTAAGCTTAGTGGTCATATATGGTTATAATCCTTAAGTCGTAGGTTAAGTTTGAGTCCGAATTGAATGTGATTTGGAAGAAATCTAAATCAACTCAAAGAGGCAACCTGGTCCACAAAAGAGGATTGATTGAGTTCAGGTTGAGCTCAATTGGTTGACAAAAGAATTGGTCAATATAAGGTTCAAGTCGGGATTGGAAAAGTGAAGGAAATCACTTGAACCGCCGGTGATCGACGGTTGTACCGCCGTCGCCTAGGTTTTTGGGCGGCTGATGGCTGCTGAACTACCTAGGCCGATGATTGAACCACTTGTACCCTATTTTCAGGGTGCCTTCGGCAGCTGCATCGTCACGTCGACGAGTGAATCACTTGTACCAAGATTTTTTGGATACATTTGAATTTTGGTTCTAAATTCTGAAGTCATTAGGGGCCCATAAATACCCCAAGTTTTCTTGCATTTCAAACAATAATTTTATGCTAGAATTTCTATGATAAATTGTGTGTGAAAATTATAAGAAAAAAAAAGGATAAGGGAGTGATCCAAGTGTTGTAATATTGTCTCCCTTGTAAGTTGAAAGGTTGTAAGAGTTTGGTCTTTACCCAAAGAAGATTAGTAGTGAACGCTGATGGGCCTCGGAGAAGAGGACCCGAGGAGTGGACGTAGGCTGGTTAAGGCTGAACCACTATAACGGTGAGTGTGATTTAATTGCTTTCATTTTACTCTTAATTGCTTTTAAATACTTGATAGTTGGATTCGAAGTTTCAATCTCTCAACTTCCTTAAATCAGTTTCTAATCGATTTTATTAAGAGAAGCTTCTGTTGTTCACTATTTAATTTATGAAAGCAAAGGTTTTTAATCGAGCACTTTCATCTTGCACTAATTCACCCACCCCCACACCCCCCCCCCCCCCCCCCCCCCCCGCCCTCTTAGTGCAAATTGATCCTAATAGTAATGTTAGGCTACATATGGAATTTGTTTGAGTCTTGCTCTAATCAGATTCTCCCGGAGAACTCCTTCTCTCTCAATCTGAATGACCTTGGCCGGAGATTTTTTTTGAGCAAGCACATATGGGATATTCCTCTCATGATACCGATAGTGGATGATCCTTTGTTGACACTCAATTGCCTTCGTATGGTTGGCTACCAATCCCGATAATCGATTGTATCATATTTGGCATCAAAGAAAGAGTACTCAAACAATGCATCTTTGATGTCTCAAGTCTAAGGACCAGATGCACAATTGGGAATATAGAATCGTTGTCTGACATTACGTATCATTAACCATTGAGCTTTTCATAAGTAGATAAATCAGTGAACTCGGTCTCCAATGAGCACCTATATTGTATCTTTAGTGTCTCCACACAAGTGGCTATAAGATCAGCTGCCTCCATCATATGGATGGGTATACAGTACATTGGTCTTATCTTGATGTCCCTCTCGAGTAGCCTATGACCTTGATTTTTTAGGTTCTGTATTTAAAGGTGAATCGATCTTATTATCGTGATCTCATGACGATCTGATTCCATTGTATAAAACCAAGGACATCACAATATATATATATATGCAATATATAATATAATATGATAATATACCAATAATAATCATAAGTAAAAAGATCGTAAGGCGTGTCACATGTGCCATCACTTACATGATTGGCTTGTAGGACACTTGTAACTAGTAATCTCCTACTTGACCTAAAGCCAATGACCTATATGTCTAATGAGAACTGGGTTCCTTCGCTTGAGCGATCGCGCTATTGTTGTCACAATATATGAGAATCAGCTCCACGCTACTTGTTACAACTCTCAAATCCCTAATGAACTTCTTCATCCACACCCCTTCCTTTGTTGCTTCTGCTGTAGCAATGTATTCTGCCTCTATGGTCAGGTCAGTAGTAGTATCTTGCTTGGAACTCTTCTAGCTTACTGATCCTTCATTCAGGGTGAAATTAGACCTTGAGTTTGACTTGCTATCATCATTGTCAGACTGGAAACTGGAGTCTGTGTAGCCCTCAACCTGGAGGGGACCTTCTCTATATACCAGTAAAAGATCCTTAGTCATTCTCAAGTACTTATCGATGAACTTTACTGCTTTCCAGTATTCTAAACCTGGATCCAGCTGATACTTGCTCGTGACACTCAGAGCATGCACTATATCAGTCCTGGTATATAGCATAACATACATGATAGACCCTATTGCTGAGGCATAGGGGATCCTATCTATGTCTGTCATTTCTTCAGGATTCTTTGGGGACATACTCCTAGAAAGTGATATTCCATGTCTTAAAGGTATGAGACATCTCTTGAAAATCTCTATGCCAAACCTTTTGAAAATGAAGTCTATGTACTTGGATTGGGACAAGCCAAGCATCCTCTTAGATCTATCTATATAGATCTGGATCCCCAAAATACAAGATGCTTCCCCTAAGTCCTTCATGGAGAAGTTTCTGAATAGCCAAGCCTGAACTGTGGAGAGCATTCCTACATCATTCTCAATTATTAGGATATCATCCACATACAATACCAAGAAGGTGATAGCGCTCCCACTTACCTTCCTATACACACAAAGCTCATCTTCATTATTAACGAAGTCATAAGATCTGATCGTCTCATCAAATCTTATATTTTAACTTCGGGAAGCTTGCTTCAATCCATAATAGACCTGAGCAACTTAAACACTGTATCTAGACTCTCTGGATACCAATCTCTCTAGTTGTATCATATACACTTTATCCTCGAGGTTTCTATTGAGGAATTTCATTTTTAGATCCATCTGTCATATCTCATAGTCATAGTGTGTTGCAATGACCAAAAGAATTCTGATGGATTTAAGCATGACTATAGGCAAAAATGTTTCATCATAGTCAACTCCTTACCTTTGACGATATCTTTTAGCTATCAGTCTTGCCTTATAGGTCTCCACCTTTCCATCCACTCTGATTTTTTTCTTGAAGATCCATTTGCAATCGATGGGTACGATATCCCCAGGTGCATCCATAAGGTTCAAAACCTTGTTAGAGTACATGAAATATATCTCATAACTCATGGTTTCTTGCCATTTCTTAGAGTCTATACTCATAATAGCCTCCTCATAGGTCTGAGGATCAATATTTTGAGAGTCTTCTCCACTGTTATGTCCCATATATCTTTCAGGAGGGTAAGATACTCTGCTATACCTATGCAAAGTTGAAACTTATGTGCTAGGTACCTGAATAGACTCGGGCTCTAGAATGGTGCTTGAGCTAAATTCTTCAACCTTGCTCAACTCTATCTTACTCCCACTATTTCCACCAAGAATGTATTCCTTCTCATGGAACACAGCTCTCTTGGCAACAAAGACCTTCTAGTCCTCAGGATGATAGAAATAATACCCCAAGTCTCCTAAGGGTATCCTACGAATGTGCACCGTTCTGTCCTTGATTCCAACTTGTTGGGGTTATGTCTTCTAACATGCGCAGGACAGCCCCAAATCTTAACCACCTTAAGATCAGGCTTCTTGCCTTTCCATATCTCATATTGTGTAGACACTACTGATTTTGATGGAACTCTGTTCAAAAGGTAAGCTGTAGTCTCTAGGGCATATCCGAAGAATAAGACGAGTAGGTTAGCGAAACTCATCATGGACCGCACCATGTCTAACAGCATGTGATTTCTCCTTTCTAATACACTATTGAGCTGAGGTGTATAAGGAAATGGGTGAACTTCATACTCAAGTATTCTCCTTCTCTATCTGATCGAAGAGTCTTAATACTCTTTCCTATCTGGTTCTCTACCTCATTCTTATATTCCTAAACTTTTCAAAGGCCTCAAACTTGTACTTCATTAAGTACATGTGTCCATACCTAAAGAAATCATCAGTGCATATAATGAAGTATGAATAACCACCTAGCCTGAGTAGATATGGGACCAC